>OX155955.1:17104035-17189486 GCA_944548615.1 Micropterix aruncella | reverse complement strand
TATATATATATATATATATATATATATATTTATATATATATATATATATTTATATATATATATATATATATATATATATATATATATATATATATATATATATATATATATATATATATATATATAAATATATATATATATATATATATATATATATATATATATATATATATATATATATATATATATATATATATATATATATATATATATATATATATATATATATATATATATATATATATATATATATATATATATATATATATATATATATATATATATATATATATATATATATATATATATATATATATATATATATATATATATATATATATATATATATATATATATATATATATTAATATATATATATATATATATATATATATATATATATATATATATATATATATATATATATATATATATATATATATATATATATATATATATATATATATATATATATATATATATATATATATATATATATATATATATATATATATATATATATATATATATATATATATATATATATATATATATATATATATATATATATATATATATATATATATATATGTATATATATATAATTATATATAGAGGGAACAGGAACTATAGGTACTCTGAACAGGAACAGGAACAGGAACTATACTGTGCAATTAGTAGCAATTATATATAGTTTAAATAGGACGATACGGCTGAAGATCTAAAAAGTATATCCACTGAATGGCTGTCAAAACCAAGACTTACTTCTCCAGAATGGTAAAACTAAAATAATTGGTAAAATGCGACTACAATACGAGGCGCACCTTAGAAAACGGCTAAGACTCTACGCATAATCAATTTCGAACCTTGATATTGTAGATAAATTTATTAAATTTAAAGCAGGATAAATAAACTAGGGCAATATTGGTAGTTTACATTCGTCTACCCGATTTTCCTCAAACGAATCCGGACGGACCACGGCAGATGCAGCGACCCGCCATGCGATAGCAGCACTCCAATTCAGTCTATCCCGCACATCATGCAAGGCTGCCCAAAACGGGTCTGTCGTGGCAGCTACGCTTTTCTTCATTTTGCCTCCGAGTTTGCAGTGGACTGGTTCCTTCGATTTTAATCTTTTATATTTGATGCATTTAAAGAAATCCAAAATGAAGGTTTACAATGTCGATATTACATTTCTTGACCATATATTACGGTAGCATGACGAAGTGTAACTTTACCAAGGCTCTATATTCCCTGACGGTTTGATTTCTACATGCACCGCTCGATTCCCGCGGCTATCCCCCTTTGTAAAATGGTCAAAACTTAGTGCAATTGTAAAACGGTGTGACGTGCACCGACCATCCCCATTTCGCCCGACCCCACCTCGCCATCATCCCTCTTCATCCCCGCTTACCTTGTGACGCGATAGGGTCGAATGGAAATTAAATCACTTCGCCAGTAATTCACGGGATGCGTCACTGGGCCCTGCTGGCTCCCGATGCGCTCAGCGATGCGCGGTTTCGCACAACTAAACTCAACTCACCCCAGGTATACGCGGAATCGTTCAAAGTGGAGGTTAGAATGAGAAATAATGAATTGCTGCAAATAAATATTACAGAAAACTTGTAATGAGTAGCGACCATTTCGTCCGGACTTGCCGGGTGCTATTCAACGCCACAGGTAAACCAGTTGGCGCGGTTCCTTGCTTTGGCTGCGTCGCAGCGCTGGACTGTGACAAGTAGCTGCGCCCATTCAGTGACAGAGCGATAACAGTCAGATTTTTTTATTGCCCCTGTCAAATGATTCATACGTTCAACTCGCTGAATGTATAATTCGGCAATGTTAACAAACTCTGCAACGGAGTGGCGCGGCGGCATATTTCATATTTGTCTCTTCTGTGAGCGAGGTATGCCATATCTCAGAAAGGTACCTATGCAGGTGCTGGCAAGAGAACTGGTATGTGAAATGTTAATAATCCTAGCGCAACTTGTAAAACAGAATGTATTTATCTCTTTCAAGCACCCACGCGCGACATTATCTCAGAAAGAAAACGACACGAAAAATTATTTTGCTAATAAATGTGTAATTATCAATTAACGTACTAATGAATTATACATGGGGCTCTTTCTTTTGATCAGTGATTTTCCACAGTGGGTTGCAAACCCCTGTGGGGTCACGAAGAGACCCCGAGGGATCGGAGGCTATCTAAAAATAAACATCGAAAAAATTACAAAATCTTTGGAAGAGTACATCTTTGGAAGAGAAACATATTTTCTATGGATTTTTCTGTTGCTTTTAGGAAACTTTATGTTGATCTAAGATGGAAACAGTTGAGTTAGAGCTTCAAAAGTGAAAAACAGAAAAAAATGTGGTTTTGGCCATTGTTTTTACAGAAACATTATTTATTAGATGCTTACAGTTACAGCTGTGAAAAAGAAATCAGTCTGAGGGGGTCGCGTAAGACTTTTATTATTTTTTTATTTTAAAAGTGGCTTGCGATCTAATAGAGGTTAAAACACTGCATTCAAAGAACAAATCCTCCTGGTATTATACCAGGAGGATAACAGAAAACTGCTTTCGAAGAACAAATCCTCCTGGTAATATACCAGCGGGATTTTAAAAAGGTACTTTTGTCCCAATTAATGTAAGTAAAAGTGTTTTAGGTGCCGAAAGAAAATACTCATTCTGTGAATTATATAGTATAAAGTATGCAACTTCTCGACGTTAATTTTCGTCACTAAAAATGCGACGGGCGGCCGGTTACGTCACATATGGAGTGTTTCTAAAAGCATAGTTTGCAATCGACGACTTTCTTACACAATTATTACCTTGATCCCCTTTCACATCTCCCAGTGATCGTTGAAATTGCAGCCAAGTTTAGAATATTATCAGTTTTCTTTGTAAATGTAGGTGTGTTTATTATTTATTGAACCTAACTGAATGCCAGGAACTTTTTTAAATTTACTTTTAAAATAAGCCCTACTCTTGCTATTGTCAAATTGATTGTATATTATTTACCTTATGTGGTATACAATTATAATACTTTTGTGTACAATTTGACTCTTTTTTAAATTTGGTAAAATATTTTATAACTAAATTTATATAAAAAAATATAATATATCATTTATATAATTGACTCTTTTTGAAATACCTAAATAGGTATAAATGTAAAATACAGATGGTCAAAATATGAAAAACGTATAGTCAGTTGTGTTATAGAAAATTCAAATTAGAAATATTACAAATGTAAAGTTACAACAATAAAAATGGCGCAATAAAAATAGTAAAAACAAATCTTCATGTGATATTATTGTCTATCTCCGATTATATCAGACTCTTGTGGTGTTTCTATTGAGTGCGTGATCTTTGTGTTTTTTTTGATTCAGCCCTTATTGGTCACGCACCTACTCTTGTCGTTAACTTTTGTGCATATATTATTATAATGCTTTTGTAAATATGAATTCGAAGCTATCGCGGTTGATTAACATTATACGTAAGATAAAAACGAAATTACCGCGTGAAGTTTGTAGCCCCCGACGTTTCGGTGAAGATGCACCGCCGTCGTCCAGGGTATACACTGAGAAAAATATAAAGCTGTAATACACGAAAATACGCATGTATCAAAAGGGATTACGTATATAACAAGTACTGTGGTTCGAACGTATGCATCAACATGAAGGGTAACGGTGTAGTTAACGTAACTATACCGTATGTTTAATACATAGACTGTCAACCCTGGACAACGGCGGTTGCAACATCGCCTAAACGTAGGTTGTTACAAATTTCACGCGGTAAATTCGTTTAAATCTTATTGCTCATGTTTGAGCTAATTTTACTATGTTGTTTTGCTATGAGGAGTAACAACCAACTTCAAACATCTCTTAACACACTAGCAACTACCCTGATCGATACGCGGAGCTGTATAACAGGGGCGAAATGTGGGAGACTTTCACCACCTATACCAACATAATCCGTGTATAATCAGATTCCATACAATTACATAGCTTATTGTGTGCTACGTGTGAAAGTCAGATTCGCACGTGGGTCGCGCGACGAGGGCGAACAAAAAATGTCCACGCGTTCATCTGAACGTGAGCCACTGCAGGGGGGTAAATCCGTCCCCGAAAGTTCTGAGGGTGTACCTACTGACTTTCAAACGTAATTGCTATATGTATATGTGTGCATGTTTTGTTTGCTGCTTAAAATCTAGAATTATTATTTTTTGGAAACTATTGGTTAGAATTGCCGTGTTACAGAACTGGCTTGCTTCGCGTTGACTATCAATTATATATGGTATTAGATTGTTCAACTTGATAATACGATTTGGCAACCCTTTATTGACACGGCCCGGTGGCGTAGTGGCTAGGTCGCCTGATCTTACATTGTAAGGTTCCGGGTGCGATTCCCGGCTGGGTTACCATTTTCCGTTGGTATCAAATTAACGGAATTGCATTTTCAACTCTGTCGATGAAATGCAATAACAAGACACACACTTACACACATGTTACACGCACACATACATATAAACACTTCATGGGTTGGTTGTAAGATATTGTCATATGACAATAAACCCGCCCATTGTGAAATTTCACAATAAAGAGTAGAAACAAACAAACAAGCAACAAACAAATGCAGGTGGCCTAATTGTATTGACGGTTAAACCAATAGCAATTTATTTGGCCATATATCATAACATTTTATTTACCATCAACCCTCACTCGTTTAAATTGCAGGCTATTAATTATTTATTCTTATATGATAGCTAGTATTATAAGTGTCTTTCTATTTGTATAATTACGGTGATATATTTATTAATTTAACTTTTTAATGCCTTGGTTTTACTGTAATGTTAATTAGTAATAATACAATCAATAAATAACATTGACAATTCGTTGTGTTTTATAAAGCACTGATTGATTACTTAAAAAACCATGTAATTTACCCACTGATAATAATAATAACATTTAATTATTCGTGTCATCTACGACATATTATTAAATAATTATAACAGAATCGAAGACTATCGCGGTTGTTTGACATTATAAATAGGATAGAAACGAATTTAACGTGTGAAATTTGTAGCACCCGACGTTTCGGTGACGTTGCAGCCGCCGTTGTCCAGGGTAGACTGAAAGAGCTGTCAATCCGTTGTTTTGCGGGTAGACCGCATACCGCTGCCACCACTGCGTAGGTTATAACGGTGGTGGGGGCCGGGCTTGGATAGCGCGTATTTCAAAAATCCGTCTTACACACAACACTCACTGTATCCTGTCTTACGTCCTTGCGTTCGGCGTTTGGCGGCGGGTACATTTTAAGAAGAGGGTTCCACGTAGAAGAGAGTTTGAAACCGTCGTCTCTATTGAAGTTCGGGGTTCTTCTTATTTCAATGGCTTCCCGGATCATGCGAGGAAAGTAGAATTGTTCCTTGGGTAGCACAATGGGATTTTGAAACTGCATCCAGTGGTTACTTCCGCTAACCAATATATGTTCGCAGATCGCCGATTTTTCTCGCTGAACGTTTTTAACAGCTTTGATGTGTTATGTCAGTCGCGTGGCTATGGGCCGTTTCGTTTGTCCAACGTAGGCTAGACCACAACTGCATTCGACTTTATACACACCCGGGGTTTGCAGTGGTATTACATCATTTTTATTACTTCCCCCCACCACCGTTATAACCTACGCAGTGGCGGCAGCGGTATGCGGCCTACCCGCAAAACAACAGATTGACAGCTCTTTTAGTCTACCCTGGACAACGGCGGCTGCAATGTCACCGAAACGTCGGGTGCTACAAATTTCACGCGATAAATTCGTTTCTATCCTATTTATAAATATTAATAGGTTAACAAGTTAAAGGATTATAAAGTAGATAATTATATGACGTTCTGTTCGTCAAAGTGGTATTGTTACGTATACGTATAAAGATTATAAGAAAAATAAAATGAATTCAGTGACCAATTTATATTTTCCATTATTACGTTTCATCTCCGGTACACGTGACAGCCGCCGCTCGAACACATTGTTATCAAGAAGCCGGTACGTTTGCTCGCTCGGCAATGTTTACTCTCGTGTTGCTTTCCTCGCTGATAGGCGCGGCAAGAGAAAAAAAGAGGCAAAAACAATGAGGCATGTAAAAGCCATTATGCTAGGAGTCGGCAGTGGCGGCGGTATCGCGCGATCTGCAATTTACCGCCCATCTTCTGGCGACATCGACGCTGACGCCGAGCAATAAATCAAAGCGCGCGCGCGGCCACCTATGCAAACAGCGCTAAACGCCCGAGCCGCGCGCACACTGCGCACGCTAATCCGGACGTGTGATAAATTAGAAATATATGCAAAGTGTCGAGTGTGGCCGCGTCACTTCCAAGGGTCGCGTATCGTCGCACACGCCTCCTCGCACGATAGATATTCTGCTTTTTTAAAAGATACCAATCTGTTATTGGCCCTCGATACAAAACTTCGAATATTTATGAGCCAGAAAGTGGATCACAATAAGGATTTTAAGAAACATAGGTACCGTCGAGTCGCCTTACTTGAGACAGATTTTGACTTTAAACAAGAAAATAAATGTATAATGGATTTAATTACGGTAACAAACTTTTAACCAATTTTCAGCTGAAAATCTATAAGTTGACTGTAACACGGAAATATAATAATAACTAAGGTTTCAAAAAAAAAAAAAAAAAAACCTACTGTCTCATGTTAGTTGCCAAAGTTTCCATACTTGAGATAGGCATGAAAAATACACGAGAAAATCGTGTTCGATCCTTATATTTTAACTTGAGACATTTTTAAACGTATAAAGAATAGTTATGAATAAAATACAAAGAAAAATAAGCTTTCGTAATATTTTTATTTTGAAAACATTAAAATCACCAAAATATTGAAAGGAAATCGTTTATTAATACATATTTTTTAAATAAATAAATAAATATAAAGTCAGTGAAAGGAAGATATTTTGCAATAGCAACAAACGTCAACACAAACATCATAAGATTTCTAACATGCATTTTATTCTCAACGTTGTGCGGGCTCGAAGCTGAACGCTAACAAACACATTTTAAAGGAAGATTGAAATAAATAACATGACAATATATTTAGGTCTAAATAGGTAATTTTCTTCAGTCTTTTTTTATATACAACTCCTATATCATCATTGCCTTGAAAATCGAAACAAGTACCTTACTTAATTTATTTTACCAAATCGCATTCCCATTCACAATGTCACGTACCTTCCAGCATTATTCCTATCCTAATTTATCGTTTTTTTACCCACATTATAATAATTTGAATGTTATCTACATTGGGGTGACCGTGTGGCCGACAGATAAAGCGCTTACCGTCGGGAAGGTGAGGGACGCGACCGGACCGGTTCGGCGAAAGCGTGCCACGGTTTAGGGCAATCATTTCGCCACGCGACTTGCGCCAGCAAAAATCCACCTAAGCTCACCACTCACAATGCCCGACCACCATTATTTTCGCAATCCGCCGTGATAATTATTTCCGCGAAGGCTTATTGCGCTCAGATTCGAAAAATGTGGCTGTGACATCATTTGGTCGACAGAGCATGCGAGCGCTGATCGTATGACGTCATTGTTGCTCTATTATTAAGTAACTGGAGGAAGATGCTAATAGGACACCCTCTCTTATTATCTGACCGGATTCGAGGGCCATGACTTTAAAAACATTGTAATCAATAAAAAAATAGTTTTAAATAAGTGTTCGTGGATTCATTGTCTGACTATACGGCTTCCATATTACAAAAGCACAATAATTAACAAACAGCATCTATAAAAGTTATACCTTTGATTATTTTCGACGTTTTTAGATAGCATTTTTTGGATTCTCTCCCTAGTATTTTAATTATTGTTTTTTTATATATTTTGACTGTTTACATATAACGGTTATTTTTTTACTGAAAAGGCATTTTAAGGGGTGAGTCAGTACTATGAAGTAAGCAACTTTTGAAAAAATAATAGAAAAAACCATTTTTTGTTTTTTTTTAATGAAAATTTGAAGGTTGACTGTTAAATAAAATTTGAAGAAGTGTATACGCACGTTGCGCCATCTAGCGGTGGGTAATATTGCGTAAATAAACAATATTAGCGACACTTTACTAGCCGCTATATAGCGCATCGTACGTAGCGCACTATTCAAAAGAAAAAGAATAACTTCTGTTTTTTTTTTTCAAATGTATTTTTTAATCTTTTTAGACAATTTTATCAGAAGTTGCTTATTTCGGTGTACCGATTCACTCACTAAAAAATGCCAGTCCAGTTAAAACACCTTGTATAATCTGATTCTAAAAATTCATGATTATTTTTAGTTTTATTTAGTTATTATACTCAACCTATTAGTTTTTGCATTTGTCTTTAAAGTAGGTAAGATACTCAAACTAGTACCACACAAAAAACTTGTAATAACTACGTGTTACTTACAGTAGTTTGCATGTGTGACACTTACGGTATATTCTGACACGTCCAAGAGCGGTAAAAGCGCCTATTGGATACGAATGTAATGTATTGTAATTGGTAAGTGTTTATGGTGTATTTATTTATCATTACCCAATCGGAATAAGAGTTTCAATCTTAGAGTCTACTTTATAGATATTCATTTATATTTTAAATCTTTATAATTTTTTTATATATTTATATATTTTTATACTTTATATATTTTTTATAATCTTAATTTATATATTTAATCTAAATCTATACTAAGCAATTATATAAGAAATTCCCTGCTAAGTGTTCAATGGCATTCGACCACTTTTTTGTCAACTTTGCAACCTCAAGAATACGATATAGGTACGTCAGGTAGGGATACGCTTGTTACCTATAAGAAAGTAAACAGAGACATTGTATATGTCTGATTTAGCAAAGTGTACCCACGAATGCTGTGGAATTAACTTGAAATCAAATGATTTAATTATTCTCTGTATCTATAGGGTACCTAATGGAGACATAGACTTGTTTTTTAATAAATTAATTATGATTCTGGAAATATTAATCTTCAAAAGGGTAATAATAGCCACAGATCATAATATTAACCTAATGGAAAATAAAAGTAGTGTCAGAAGATTAAAATCAATTCTAGCTCAATATCGCATGGAAATCACAATAAATTCACCAACCCGAGTTACACTTACTACTATAGTATCCGCAGTACAAACTGGCGACTGGGGCAATTAGAGACAGTTAACATAAGAATGGTACCATGTCGATAAAATATTTATCTATACTAATATTATAAAGAGGAAAAGTTTGTGATGTTGTAGGAAGTAATCCCTGGATCTAATGAACCGATTTTGAAAATTCTTTTACCAATAGAAAGCGATATTATTTGTGAGTGTCATAAGTTATATATTAATCCGAAAAATGAAAAGACTTTTTCGTGGTAGTCGGATTTGCAAAGTAAGTCGGAGAATAAGCGGTCGAACAAAAACGTTTCTAATGATTAAGTTATAGTGAATAGTTGTAGGCTTGATAATGCCTACAAAAAAATCAGCGACAGCATATGTCTAACTTTTATATTTTATTAATTATGAATTCTTATGAAAATCAGTAAATTTATCGTCTCAAGTGTTTAAAACAAAAGAATTTTCCCTTTTACTGCATAAATAGTTAAAGAGATTATACGACATAGGTATGGAACCGCGACCGTATCGTAATCTATACTTCTATACTAATATTATAAAGAGGTAAAGTATAGGTGGTAAGTAGCTAACCGATTAGGACTATTAATTGTGGTAACCGTAACAGTTCGATTTCGACATTTTATGACATTTTAACGACACCTTGCCAAATTAGTTTTCGTCTACTATAATTATTGTACGTATTATGTAGGTCATTAGGCATTATTGATAAAAAATATTCTGTTATAAAAGGCTTAATGTCAAAGAGCATAACACATTCGTTATACGAACTCTATTTGTGAATCTACATCATGATGGAAGATTTTTGCAAAACTAATTTGACCAAGTTAAAAAGTGATGTTAACCAGCAAAGCCGGCATGTCATTCTCAACATTTATAAGTGGTTGCATAAGTTGAAAGAAGACCCTGATAAGGAAAATTGATTTTCAACAACCAAGAAAGTTGGCAGCATTAGTTTGTGGAACGAGCGAACGAACTCTAGATCGAATTCGGAATAGAATTCGAAAATCTCCAGAACGAAGACCTGGCCAAAGCACATATAATTGACACCCATTGTCATGTTATTAATCTACAAGACGATAGTGACAGTGAAGACGAATATGAATAGCTTGCTGACTTTCTTTGTTTAGTTTTAATTTTTTTGTTGTATAACAATTATTTTATTGTCAACTATTATAAATTTGATACTTTTATATTTTTATTTTAATAATACAATATCAATATTTATATTTTTAACTTATTTAATATTTATCGTAATGAAACAATACTGAAATAATATTTATTTCTCTCGCTTCATTACTTTATCGACATTCCTTTTGTATGCGTAAAACTACCTACACTACGGTTACAGGTATCGCTCCATAAGGCCGTGCAAGTGCAAAAGAGATAGCACGATTTCGATGAAAAATTACCTGACTCGCCACTTTGTAATGCGGATAGTATAGTACGTTGATAGACAACATATTTACAAACTTACCATTACATTTATACGAAAGTAAAATAGAGTCACTCGGAATATCCGATCATGAGGCCATATCCATGAAAATTTTCAATGAAGGTAAAAAAATATTTAAAAAATGTTTTCTAAAAACGCGGAAAAGGATTTTTCCTAATAAATCTCAGTTAGATTTTAATGAACATTTATCAAAATTAGATTGGAATGGAATTTTCAATCAGAACACTGACAAATCTAACTGGTTTTCTAGTTTTTTGAAAACTATAAAAGATGTTTTTGATAATACTTTCAAACATAAAAATGTGAATTTAAAATCAAATTTAAAACTGAAATGGATAACGAAGGGTATTAAAGTGTCATGTAAAAATAAACGAAATTTATATTTTTTATTAAGAAAAAATAAACGAGATCAGAATGCAAGAGACCACTGCAAACAATATAAAAATAGACTAAAAAAAGTCATAAAGCAGGCACGGAGAATGGCAACAAAAAAATATATCGATGAACAAAAAAATAAAAGTAAAGCAATTTGGAATATTGTAAACCTTAACACAAACAGAAACAACAAACCAAAAGTCAATTTCGAAATATATACGGAGGACAAAATTACAATAAATAATCCTGAACATGTAGCAAATGAATTTAATAAATATTTTGTAAATTATCCAACGAAAATAAACAAGGCTCAATGTAACAATAATGAATGTCGTTTCTACTTATCAAATGCAAGACAAAATCCAAATTCAATATTTATGAAACCCGTCACTAGTAGGGAAATAGAAAATATAGTAAAAAAATTGAACAAGAGTCATTCTGCAGGGACGGATGAAATTCCAATGTTTGTTGTAAATAGGGCAATAGATTATATTAAAAACCCCTTAACGCAGGCTATAAATGCCTCTATAGAAAGTGGTGTTTTTCCCGAAGAGTTAAAATTATCAAAAATGATTCCACTCTATATAGCAGGAGCAAGAACTGAAACTGGAAATTTTAGACCAATTGCAATTTTGTCTTCTTTCTCAAAAATCATAGAGACTATAATTAAAAATAGATTAATTGCGTTTTTTGATGCAAACAATATTCTTAGTGAAAGACAATTTGGATATAGACGAAATAAGTCCACTACTAAAGCTATCGAGGATTTCATATCTTATATAAATGACAAACTAATGGACAAGTACTACACCTTAGGTATTTTTTGCGATTTGAGTAAGGCATTTGATTGCGTTAGGCATGATATTTTACTAAACAAACTAAATCATTATGGAGTCAGAGGAGACTGCTTAAATGGTTTGATTCATATTTAACAAATAGGACGCAAATCGTGGAAATTACTCAATGTCAAAATCAAAACATTACAAAACACTGTTCGATCCCTTTAACTAATAAACTTGGAGTCCCGCAGGGTTCCATTTTGGGCCCTATTCTATTTTTAGTATATGTAAATGATTTACCAATGTATTTCAACGATATAAATGTAACTATGTTTGCTGATGACACTAGTTTAATTGTTGCCGGTAAAGATATGGACGAATTATTGATTAACGTTAAAATTAATCTATTCAAACTAAATAGTTGGTTTGAGAGCAACAACCTCACACTAAATGCGTCTAAAAGTAACTTCATACATTTTACAAATCATCGAAATCGAAATAAAGGTTCGTCAATAATACTTTCAATAAATAACACTGCCATTCCTCAAACTCATTGTACTAGATTTTTAGGTGTTCATGTCGACGAACTTTTAAAATGGAACTTTCACTGTGAAAACCTCGAAAGTAGGGTAAGTCGGGCATGTTATGCTTTAAGTATTGTAAGAAGGTCGTTGGATGAATTGCAAACAAGAAATGTTTATTTCAGCTATATTGAAGCTATCCTAAGTTATGCCATTACGATCTGGGGAAATTGTTATGCTTGTCATAGGGAACCCATATTTATACTCCAAAAGAGAGCAGTGCGAATAATTGCAAAGGTGAAAAGGGAAGAGTCGTGTCGACCCATTTTTAAAAGGCTAAGAATCCTCACCTTAACCTCACTCTATCTCTTTAAGTTACTAACTGAGTTTTTTAAAAATAAAGAAACACATTATAAAAAGTTTTCAGATACACATACTAAAAATACGAGAAATAAATTAAACATTTTTATACCATGTATTAAACTAAACACAGCAAGGCAAGACACAAAATACTCAGGGCCATATTACTTTAACAGGCTACCAGAAAGTTTAAAAACTATTCAAGTGGAAAGCTTATTCAAAAAGTTACTTAAATAATTCTTATTAGACAAAGCTTTTTACTCGATCGATGAGTTTGTTAATTTTAAATAATTTTTCAAATTTTTTGGTCATTTTTTTGACAATTTTAAGTACTTAGTATTTTTTAATTATTCTGACTTTTTCTGATTTTAATTTCTTGATTATTTTTATCAATTATTTTAATTTGTGATTTTAGTAAATAAATCTTAAAAATGATTTGGATGCCCTAAAAGCAATAAAGAAGTAACTGTATGTACGTGGTGATAAATTTAAATATTGTAAAAACGAACTAATATACTGTATTAATTACTGAACTAATATACTAAAAGCAATAAAGAAGTAACTGTATGTACGTGGTGATAAATTTAAATATTGTAAAAACGAACTAATATACTGTAATTTAAATGTACCTAAATATTAAGTTTCTACAATCTGTTAAGATATTTTGGAAATAAATTGAAATTGAAAATTGAAAATTGATATTGATGATAGTTTGCTATTATTATATACCAGGATATTGATGCTAGAATTTTCTGTGCAAACAGATGAAATACACAATGTATGCGAGCAAGGATTGTGTCTTTCATCAGATCGCACAACTTCGGGGGAATCAAAACCAATTGATTGTTCAAAGGTTTAGGATTGTTAATTACACCAAACGGTACTCAGTACACTAATAACAGTTCGTTGGTACACTAAACAATTTCGGTACATCAGGAACAGAAAGAGTTATACAGCTTCATGTAACTCATGCGGTGGCATGATTCTGTAGTGGTCGATCTCTTACCATATAAAGAGAAATCAACTACGACCCCCTCCATCGATTATCATGTGAATGTTTTTTTGACTAACACCTAAACCAACATCAATGATTTTGTCGATAATGCTAATAAATACGAAATACAAACGGAACTGCCATGGAACTCACTGACCGCAGTCGGGCCCATCATAAAACATAATTATTACACTTCTTGAGAATGAACGGTGGACTCGGACTAGTGATTGTGGTAGGCTTAGTTTAGCTGTCTTGTATCATATGACAGCAGTCAAGTATAGTGGGAGAATCTAGTTCATAATGTTTCTTAAAATCTATTTCATAACCCAAAATATACCTTATTTTCGACCGCCCTCTTCTAGTGGCGTTCCATTTTTCTTCTCCTTTGTACACTGAATTTTGTGTAGAATGAAAAACAACATTCGGAAAATAAAAATTTGTAACCACGTGCCCGTATCAAAGACGAAATCGCCTGGGGGTTCACCAAGCGATCCATACGCATGGAACCACACTGGGCCGATGATATACAGTTTAAATGCATCTGCGAGGAAAAAATAAGTCACTAATTGGGAGCACCAATCAACACTCAGCAGGAAACATAATGAATAGGAGATATCACTTGTAGATAAGTAAGTGTGATAGCAATCGAGAAAATACGGACAACTATGATATATTAATGAAGAAATAAGAGCTGACGATACAAAACGAATATCCGTGGAGGACACAGGAAGGCAATTGGAAAGTGGTCTGGTAAAATGTGACGCTGTGCAAAAAGCGATTCAAACATGCCTACACCTCCATACCTACCTGGAACTGAGGATATGAAAAACATTATATTATTTTCTTAATATTCGTTTGGGAATGGCATTGCGATCGATATCGATTGGAATATTTAGGGACCACTACAAGAATGTGTTTACAAAAAAATATTTTTGGAAGCCAAAAAGTTTTAGAATTTTTTAAATGATTAGGTAGGCATAGATAAATTTGATTGATTTGATTGTTTTTCTTAGGTTTTTAAATTTTTATCGTGAATATTATAATTTAGATTTTTTGATTTTTGATGGATTCGATTTTGATTATTTTATTTTAATTTCATTAAATAGTGGTACCAATAATAGGTAAATTTAGAAAACCATACTAACAGATATCCAAATCCAAATCTATATCGGTCGACAGGCCCTTTAGAAAGGCCTGTGACGTCTTCCACTAAGCATATTTACGCTTTTTGTGGAGCTTCTCTTGAACCGGGCCCATTGGCCCGGCTTTCTTGATTGTTGCATCACATGGTTGTGCACCCTGCGGCAGGTTTCCGAGCGCTGTTACCGCGCTTAATTGTTACTCACAACCTCTGAGACAGGAGGGAGGTCAACGTAATGCCTACAAAAATTCGGTCAAAGCGGTGGCTTTTTTGACGATACCCCTAATTTGTAGCTTTTGTAGGTTTATTACGTAGTCTCTGTTTATTTTCAGTTAAAAATTTTAATTTTGTGGTTTTTTGTCTATTTTTGTAGTGAAAACTGCAAATAAATAATTGATTTTTATTTCTTTCTCAACTCCTTACACACCTGTCTTTCAAAAATTGATCATGAAAATGTTACATGAAAATGTTGTTCTTATTTCACACCCATAATGTGCCACCTGGTATACCGATGGACCGGGTCAGGGTGGTTTCTGGAGAGGTAGGTACGATATAATCTAAACTAAACTAAACTTACAACGTTTACACGATCAATGATGGATTCGCGAAAGTGACGTCACTCTAGGGTATACTCAGCCGCGCTGCGGAAAGCGAAACTCCCACTGAAGATCAAACCGTATCCTAGTCGCTAGAGGAGGTACAGTAACGGAAATCACAGTAATTCGATTTCATAACATTGGCCGCGCGCCATATTTCATAGTAATTGAATGAGCGCGCGCGAAATGATAACAGATGAGGAGCGGAGGGTGACGGGCGCGAACCGGTTCGCGTACCTCGCCAGAAAAAAATCACAACAGCTCCAAATATTGCATTAGCAAGGGGATTATGTCACTTGCACGGCGTTGCGCTGAGGCCGTTAGCGATGCATATCTGGGGTCGCAAACCAACGTACCAAAAAACAACCGGGAAATAATGCCGCAATGGAAACACAAGAGCTTAACTCTTTGCGACGACACTTATCATATCATACCAGGAGACTACATACCGATGTTTGATATATGCCAAACACATGTTGTTGCCACAATAACCGAAAAAATGTCGATTTAGTTCCAAACGGCATGATAAGACCCAACCAGAACAGAAAGAAAAAGCGCCTAAACGGTGGACGTTTTGCGAGTATTTTGCCTGAAATCATCTAAGAGAATATCACCATTAAAACGGAAGATATTTCTCTGGCAGACGTCGAAGGTCAAATGAGGTTCATAAACCAGGAACTGAATAATATTGTGAACAACGCCAGTAGTAGTGGCGATCGACTTATACTGATTGAGAAACAAGTAAACATAGCATCAGCAAGAGTAACGGTTTTAAATGTGAGCAGTGTGGGACAGGTTTACTCAAAATAATAATTAAAAGAATAAGTTAATGCAATTCAAATGCTATAGCGTGCATATATTGCAGCTAAATGTCGACAATTAAATCCAAAGTTAGCAACCATTTCAAAGGTCTTTCATCTGTTGAATGACTTAGGCTAAGCGTATGCTGACACACAGATGACGCAGTTCTGAGCAACGCAGGGCAGAGCAGATTTTGTAATGCATGAACATGCTGAGAGCTGCGTATGCTGCGGCGCAGGCACTTGAAACGCAGATATTTGTCCATCCCGCTCTGCGCCTCGTTGTAGTACCGGCACAGATTTCTGCGCTACGCATGCACGTAGAAACGCATTTTTAGCTAGATTTTATAATTTTGCTGCAAAAATGGGAGGACACCTAATTAAATTCTTGAATTGTCAGATAACTCTCTGGAGAACACTTTGACACTTTGACAAACTGTAAAGTAGCAACAATTCATTAATTTCATAGTCAGGCCCAGACTTTAAACTCATTTTCTCGCCAAAGTCGAAAGCTGTATATTATTTGTACTAGCAAGAACGCGAATGAATATAATGCCTGTGTCGTTTAGGTGCGTCGCAGCATGCGCTCGCGGCCTATGTCTCACTCAACTGCCCTGCCTTGCAAAATTTATACTATGTTCCGCTACGTCACCTGTGTGTGTCTCAGCATACGTTTAGCCTTAACCAATTACACTATTTTACTGCATGTATTAATCAATTTAATCATATATTTTTCACGTATACTTCGACATGTCTCCAAAACTACCATTATAGGTAATTCAGAAAATAGGATACCGAAATTCGTCGAACACGACATAGGCGGCTTAGCCACATATAAGATAAACTAAGCTCGTAACCCAGGGCTAGGTACGCTCAACCGATCTGGGTATTTACATACGTCAATGGTTGCATACCTCTGCCACGCCCTAGCGAAAGGTGTGTGATCAAAAACGGCCAAACAATGGCCGCGAGTGACAATGACAATGCGCTCCCATAGAATTTACCGAGAGCAATATAATATTTTCACAGACGCGGGCTGACGCGTGCGCTGGTCACGTGGCCTAGCAATAACGGATGAG
The DNA here is from genome assembly GCA_944548615.1 of Micropterix aruncella. Classification (NCBI taxonomy): domain Eukaryota; kingdom Metazoa; phylum Arthropoda; class Insecta; order Lepidoptera; family Micropterigidae; genus Micropterix; species Micropterix aruncella. The sequence continues at coordinate 17,172,237 of OX155955.1, read as the reverse complement.
GAGCAATCGAGGATCCAAGGGAGGGCCAGACGCTCACCGTTCACGTGCGATCGAGCGATCGTTAATCGATTGTTTGGACTTTGTATAATGTTCATGCCCTCGATAGTGTCGCATGTGCTAGATTTTGAGCGCCGCAGATAGGTAGTACCGCAGATAGATTTTGTACGCCCATTTTTTGTATCCAGATTTGTAGATTTTTTAGTGGTGTCAGGGTCGGTGAAATCACAGAGATCGCCTTCGCATAAAACGCAATCAAGTGTTGGCTAATAAAAACAGGAAATTTCAACGAACAAAAGATTTATTACCCAAAATACCCAATCACTTTGAAGTTCAATAAAAAAATCAGAGGCGGTGTAGAGCAGGGTACCTTTCGTTAGTAGGTGTACTACTTTATTCTGGTAATAATAGGTGCATACAAGTGAAAACGTGGCTATAAATATAAACATCATATATGAATGAAGGAGTCAAGTATGAAAAAAATCATATATCATTATATATCAAACATTATATATGTAGCGACGAGTATCCATTACTACTGCGATTCAATTAAGAGGCCGTACACGAAATTTTGAGCATTTCGTGAATTTACGTAATTTTGCAGACGTGAATTTAAGGTTAAAATACTGTATTTCTATAAGTTTTATTGCACAACATAAAAGATCATTTATAATATTGTCTAATGAGTGAGCTACTTTTTTGAAAATTATTATAGAATTTTGATTAATTGACCTTAAATCGGCGACTGTTTGTGAATTTTTGCTGTAAGAGGTTTAGAATATAACATATTTACGAATCGTTTTGACATCTAAAAGGTATGAAAAAATACGATATATTTTTTTGAAAGTACTCTATATAATAAGTGAATCACTTTTTACTACTTTCATATAAAATTGTTGATAAAAAAAATATTTAACTATGTCAATTTTTTTAGAAAATGGGCGAAGAATTGCTTTTGATTTTGGCCTTTTAGAACTCTCGTTGATAAAATAAAAACAACAGAAATAAACTTTAGTTCAATATCAATCCATTACTTAAAAAAAAATGCAAAACATTAATTAAAATTGGCCATAAAGTCTTTTAAAACAATCTAATTCTCGCGTTATGATACTCGCCTATGATACGATTCACGCCTCAAGTCAGCTAGTCCCCGCCGAGCGCTTCCAAAGGGTGGACGTATCTCTTTGGCTCCGAAAATCCTACCTATGTACCTATAGTTATATTATACCATTGATTATAGAGGTATCATGGCCCACATCGATTTCGTACACGGCCTCTTAATGGCTGAGGTAAGAGATGAAGAAAAATTTTATGCATTTTTGGAGGTTGGAAATGTGGAGGTCTGGAGGAGGGAATTGGAGGTCAGATTTCTAAAGTGAACAGTTTCATAAGATGTCTGGTTCAAGGCATAGGTGGCCTACGTAATAACAATAATATTTATAGGTGGCCACGTTCTTCAATTTTGTTTTAGATGTATTCTTTTATGTGTATATACGTAGGTAATGCCTTCTGTAACTTTAGGCGGACGAACAAGCTGTAACTATTTCATCTTATCCTCAGTAAGACACTTGATATACTGACGTTTTTTTGTGTCCAACTGTTAATATTGCCTATCCACCTCAACCTATATCTACTTCTTGTCTATTTTACTTTCCTTGATCTTGCAGAGCGTTTGGTAAGACTGATGTAAGTCACAGAGTGGATGTCTCCCATCTATCGACATTTATTCTGAAACTCTAATGAAGAGCGTTAGAAAATGACGTCATCTTGCATACGACATTTTATTCTTTATCGACTTCTAAACCTACCTCTGTTAATTGTTGATCCTCGACATTTGTTGCGATTTTTTCCATTTCATTATTTTTCTCACTTTTCAGTTCTTCAAAGACTGCACCGTATTATCCGATGCTTGTTTGAGGGTTATGTATTTTATTTATTCATTTGTTATTTATTTTATATTACATATCTCATATTTCAGCTACGATTTCACATGGAAAAAATAATTACTTTCAAATAAAAAAAAAGTGGCAAATTGATTCATATCAATCCCATGCACCCAGAGGCACTTTAAATATCTACCTAAGCATACGCCTTACGTAGCTACATGTGCGGTTGACGATTATATTCATATTTAATACTTATACCGCGAGTTTTAAAATAAACAATAAATCTACAACATATTAAAGATGAAACACTAATAATAATAGCAATAGATAACATACTTCATAGAAAGCATATGTCATACAAATTAAACCACAATTAACAGTTCTTTTCCCGTTATTTCATCATTATCAGTTCCGTATTGTTAATAGAAATGCTTAAATAACGTTCTACTTACTATTTTATAATGAAAATGGAAGAGAGCAGGCCCGCTGCTCTGCAACGTGCCCTCACCTTTCGCCATCCCTAGTTCAAAGCGACCGCAACCGCATAGTGCCGACTATCGCTGCTCGTTCAAAAATTACCTTTTACGCGTCCCTTAATTGTTTAAATTAAGGAGAGCGACGATGAGATTAAAGCACGCCATGCCATCCGCGCCACGCCAGAAAGATGCGGGCTGTCCGGCTTTTGTTCACCGGAATGGAAATATTCCCCCATCTTTTGCCGAGCGGTCGCCCGGCCGCGCACTCTTCCTGCGCCCGCAGCTTTTTAAAGCCGTCATCCATATCGTACTGTCGTACGTATCGCCGTAGTTTTTAGTGGTAGGGCACATAATTATGAAGCAAAAATCATAGGTTAGGTAAGGTTTCTTCAACCCCTTTTGACCTTAAGTACTAGATAATCATATTTACACGACTGCCCAACAAAAAAGGAGTGTAACGTGTTTAGGATTCATCTATGTATGTATGTTTTCCATATTTTATTCCATCATAACTACTAAACGCTTAAACCGATTTAAAAGTGTGTGGTAATATTTGAATTGTTTTGTCATCCCGAGTGTCATAGGCAACTTTACTGTCCAAAGATCAAGTAAGTAGATGTCTAAATGTCCAAATATCAATAAATTAACATAAATTTATCGTGTTTAGTGTTAAATAAAAGTCTGATTAAGAACATTCCAGTACTACACATGTACCTATACGGATAATGCAATAAACTACAAATATTTCATAAAAAAACCGTAAAAAAAATAATTATATACACAATAATTCGGTTTCTGTAACGGCAGTCGTGTTTTTATACTTTTTAATATATTCAGTTTGTTTCTTTTAATTGATTATATATATATGGTATTAGATTGCGCAACTCCATAAAAGGATTTGGCAACCCTTACACGCCGGAGAAATGCAGGTGGCGCTGATAGCATTGACGGTCAAACTAATAGCAATTTATTTGGTCATCTATAATAATACTGATAATTTATAATGACTGTTTTTTTATACAGGACTTATTGTTTATATACAGGACTTATGTTTATATAACCCAATAATTTAACCGATGATAACAATAACAATATCCAAATAATAGTGCTATCTCTCAATTTTTATATAGACTGATTAATCACTTGAATAATACAATTATAATCATTACGGAGAGATAGAATGCCATCTACTAGTCTATATAAACATTAAAATACGTAGTTATTACTTATTGACGCAACCCTAAAAACAATTAACCATACTACACACATTTTTTTTCAAAAGGTAAACCTATGAACACTACTGTGTTATAATATTTCAACTGCAAACATATCCTCATTACAAACCAAAATGCCCTCTTATTCTGATCAATGATATGTTTTTGCCAAAATTTATACAACATCGATATTTACTCAATCAAAATTCTCGCTTCAATTAAGACTGTCGTGTAGTAATACATTTTACGAAATACTTGGTGGACTATTGCAACTTTAAGCTTTGACTAAAATAAGGACACAGTCACCTATAAAAAAAACTGAATATTACAGGGTGTTTATCAAAACACGACCACGCTTAGCAGTTAATGGGTTAATATACATATATGTTTTAATTAAGTCAACCATTGACAGCCATGCTACCCGTATGTCAGGGCTATTAATCACGAAATAATAACTATCATATAACATCGTTCATATATAGCTTGACCGGAGCTCTATCTTAAAGTAGGTAATTAAAAATTTCAAATCTTGGCCATCTATAACCCTGCAATGTTATTACGATATTTCTTAAACAAAATGGTAAGCATAACATTGTGTTGTTAAATTAATATGGATATGCTGACGAAACAGCACGAATATTATAAAATGTGCAGCAGTTTGGGAAGTTTGAGGCGATGTTTAAGAATGATACAACATTATGTGTCTGATATTTTTTCCTTTATTATAATATTATTATAATAATTATTATGAAATTAATTATTTTGACTACATTCTGCAATATTCTTGACGAATTATTTGGAAGTATATTTTCACTATTATTGATGATTTTTAATATTTTTATTATATTTTAAATTATTTACAATACTTTATTATTAATTTTTGATATTGATTATTGACATTTTGTATCGAGTTTTATGTAAGTAAGGTAATTTTATGAGAAATAAAGTACGACGCTGTTTAATAAATTTCTGAAAATGATTAAAATAAAATATCTACCTTAGAACAAGTGGCAGACGTCCTCGTAGTTTTGACTATGTAAAATATAAATATTTAAAAATTTAAATTTAATAAATTAATTTAAATTAATCTGATAGATATCCTAAAAAGACATCTGGACCGAAATGATGAGCATCTTAACATGGGAAATTGTCGGAATGCCACAACTTTTATGTTTCGGGTTACATTCAACTGCCATGTTGTAATGTTATACTTTTCAACATAGCATAGCACCAAAAGAAAAAAAAATATTTAATGGTAACAAACTATCATTCTGATTCTCTACCAATATCCTAGGAGGTACATGTCTTTTGATTCATGTGCCTTGTAAGCTTTATTCTAGCTTCGACAACAGTTTTTATTTTTTTAAACAAGCCGAAACATTTCTTTTATATTTTAAAATCCCTTCAGCGTAGTTGCAGGTATAAAAGGAATAGGTTGCAACGATAGATTCAGTATTTAAATTTAAGTTTATATATTGGTTTCTTCTTTATCAGGGGCCCTCTCAGCTGCGAAAGGTGGTGACCATTTTGGCTATCTGAATCTTTCAGACTGTTGCTCGAAATAATTAACTGTTTTCCGTGAATCTGTAGGGTAGGATATGCGTATTCGACCGTGTCAATTATTCTCGCACGAATACCACAAAGTTCTATATGTGCCTAGCCTTGAAAATTGCCTAACTACTGGAATATCAATACCATCGGTTTTCGTGATGTGGTTTTCCTGATGTGATAATTCACAGGCGGCTGATGTCCGTATTTATACAATTATGCAGTAAAAGTCGCCTTCATTGAATAAGCCACTTTTATATATTAGATTCGTATACTACCACCCTTTACAAATAAATTTTCGATAGTTGAAGACATGCCGTCCTGAGTTTCATTCCCATGGCTGGCTCTCTAGGGGTTAAATAATGAGTTGTAGCAGGTCATATTATTGCCTATGGGTTTACTGAGAAGAAACTCCCCGACCTGTCATCCTCTTGTATAACGTATATCTATGCCATGAATGCCAATAAAAACAGCACAATAGGAGGGAATTTGTGTGTTGATTTTATATTGCGGAGCCCGCATGCCAAGCGGGAGCTCCTGTAGGCCATTGAAGGTGTGCGTCTCTCCTATTAATGACTCACCAGCATGACGTGGCTTCCCGCTACCTGCATACTCTACTCGGCCACGCGGTGGCTTATTAACACAGATCAATCTCCATTGACATTGCGCAGCGGGGAACCCTCATTAATGGCAGGAATTGAGTGGCGGTGGAGTTTGTGCTGGCATGCTCAGCAAATATAAATGATATTTATAGATCAGATCGCAACCCCGCGGGTAGATACAACGTTCGATGTTCACGGTTATTTAGAAGTTCAAAGCCCTGATCTTGGCTTGGAGCAAAACTGCTTCGCTGCTCCGTAGTCCATCCAGCATGCAGCCTGAAACGAAGGCGTCCGTTGTGGTGTTGAGCGAGGACTTGTGGTCCACATAGTGGTATCCAAACTAGCAAGGTTTTCTTTTATATTCTTCTTTCGATCATATTTCCACTGTTGACCACAATCTTTACCAACTGGAGTCACCTTATGATGTTTCGCGCATCCTGCCGCCGGTACCAGCTCTTGGCGCATCGAGCTCGATCTTCCTGTGTTACCATAACTTTATTATGTGTCTTTTTACATGACTGACCAACAAAAAAGGAGTGTAAAGTGTTCAGGGTTCATCTATGTAGGGTATGTTTTCCGTTTCTTTATTCCACCATAACTTCTAAGCGCTTGAACTGATTTAGAAGTATGTGCTATTGTTAGAATCGTTTGTCATCCCAAGTGGCATAGGGTACCTTAACTGTCCAAAGATTAAGTAAATAGTTGTCTAAATATCCAAATCTTCAAATGTCCATAAATTAACATAAAGGTATAGTGTATAGTGTAAAATGGAAGGTCTGTTTGAGTACATTTCGAAAATATACATGTAGGTATCTAAATTGATAAATACATAAATAACAAATATTTCATAAAAAAACCGTAATAAAAGATTGTGACGATGGTTTACCTAGCATATGTTTCGGTGAATTGCGATTTTCCATCATCACAATACAAGGAATAAATCCAGCGACTTTGCGAATTGCGATATACTTGTATTCGCAGAAAATGTGTGATACTATAACAAAATCAAAATCCATAGAGAGGATCAATTTATAAAGGTCGTTGTCAATAGTTTGGTAAGAAACCCAATTTTTGGTAAGTTGATTAGTATAATATGTAAGTATAAGTAATTCTGAATTTCGTTTAAGATTGATAATTTGTTTCTTTTAACATAATTTTAATATATTACTATATTTTGATTATTTGTATGTAGGTAAGCTAATATTAAATACAATATTACAGCCATGACAACTATCATGATAGTTAAGTTTTATTAATTATTTTTTTTTTTGCATTTCATTTTGTAACTTGGAGACGTTCATTTTAAGAAAAAGGTCCAGGACATTCTTATCAAGAACCTAATTTATTCTATTAGGGACTTTGACAATATTGAATTTCCTAATCTTTCATGATTACTTTTATTATAATACAATATATGTAAAAAAATCTTGACTATATATCCAATCATTTTGATAATCAGAGATGGATTATATTAATAAAATTTGTATTGACTATTTCTATTGAGACATTTCTATTTGTAATCTTATAATTGTGGTATTTCCGATTTGACTATTTTATAACCGACTATTCGTTTTTATATTTTGACAATTTGTATTTTTCATCTATACCTACTTTGGTATTTTAGCACCTCTAATAGTTTTTTATTCGACCATATATTTTTATAGTAAATTCATTTAATAATTGTGTGTCCCGTTTAAAAAAATGGTTAATCTGTATAAAAAAATATTATACCACATAAGGTAGGTATAACATATTATTTTTTATAAAGAATTTGACTATGCCAAGACTAGGGATACCCACCAACTGGTTTATTTTATAAAAAACTAGCTGACCCGGCAAACGTTGTTTTGCCATATAAATATTTTTTAAGTAATTTCTAGTGTAGACAAAAAATAGCTTACTTATTGTAAGTGTGTAAGAATGTGGTATATGCGTGAAATGGGCATGGAGCACTGTGAACGATGAGGGAATATAAAAATAACAAAAGGCAAACATTATTTTAAAGTTATTATAATTTATTCCTTAAAATTATATATCATTAATTAATCAATTATGACAGTAACACTAACAAACAATATCAATCTCTTAATGCTATAGCGTGAACAATATTTTTTGTTAGTCCATCTTTAGCTAACACAAACAAACTGGATGGTTTACCCACTCGAGAGCAGGCCACGTATAATTGTCCGTGTGAAAAACATGGTGTTCTCAAATCTAAGCCACAAATAGACATCGTTTGACCTTGAGATTTGTTGATTGTCATTGCAAATGCCAATCTAATCGGAAACTGAATACGTTTGAATTGAATTGGCACATCTGTAGGTATAATAGGAATCCGTGGTATTAATATATTTTCACCTCGGAACTTGCCATTTAAAATGCTGGCTTCGATCACGTTTTTCATTAATTTTTGAATGACTAATCGCGTACCGTTGCACAGCCGGGGCGGGTTCAAATTACGAAGCAAGATAATCGCAGATCCAACCTTTAATTGTAAATTATGCGGTGGCATGCCTGGCAAATCCAGTGAGTTCAAAAACTCTGTGGGAAAATTTACTGCTTCGCTATCGTCGCAAACTGTATCAATAGATTTATATGATACCAAGTTCCCTGGCAACAACATTTGTATCTTCAGATTTAAATTGTCAACGTCTACATTTTTTGCCGCTAAAATTGCTCTTTCTGCAAGCCACTCATGATTTATGTACTGTGTGTGTACATCGGGAAATATTTGTTCAATGAGAGTATCTTGCGAATCAGCGATTGTGCAGAAATCGGTCGGTAATTTTACGTATCCAGTTTCATCTATAGCAACTTTTCCATCACCGATATCTAAGAGTTGTTTTGAAAATGTTTCAGCGGATGGATCTTGAAGCATTTGAACGCGCATATTTACTTTCAGCTGTACTTTTTCAACATTACGCCACAATGGGGTTGATTTTAAGCAAGCGTTGATCTCATCAGCATATGTTGAACGTGGAATGACTGGAAGTGTTTGCCTGAAATCACCTGAAAGGACCAACAGAGTTCCGCCAAATAGTTTGTCGTTGTTTTTAATATCTTTCAATGTCCTGTTCAACGCCTCAAGCGAATGTTTGTGTGCCATAGTACATTCATCCCAGATGATAATTTTACACTGTTTCAGCACGGTGGCCATTGACGATTGTTTCTTAATGTTGCATACTGCATCAGGGTTATTCTGAATATTTAGTGGCAGCTTAAATACTGAATGAGCTGTTCTGCCTCCATCCAATAAAGTTGCTGCAATGCCCGATGATGCAACGGCCAATGCGATGCCATTATTTGATCGTATTTCAGCAAGAATTAGCGAAATAACGAATGTTTTGCCAGTTCCACCCGGTGCATCCAAAAAGAAGAACCCACCTTGTCCAGCTGAAACTGCGAGCATAATGCGACCATAAATGGTTCTTTGTTCCTCATTCATTAGTGGGACATTGCGGGCAACAATCGCTGCCATTTCTACAGTGCTGTACTGCAGTTCACGATTCATTTCAGTATTCATTAAATCAGATGCAGTTCGATTTGGCGAATTCATACCGAAATGACTGAGTGGTAAGTTGGCAATGACAATGCAAAGATCCTCAATAGCAATTAATGCTTCATTGTACATTGCGTCGCTGAATGTTATGGTTAGATCGTGGCACCGTGTACGATGTTGATGCAATATATCATCAGTCATTGAATCTTTGTGATTATCCCACAATATCTGTGCTCGGGCTGGGAAACATGTAGTCAACACTATAGCGAATAGTAGACGAATTTGTATTGCTGTACAGTTCAATGCAGCTTCAGCAAGCATACATTCCCACTGGTTGTCGTCTTCCAGTAAGCCGAGTGCAAGGCATGCATCTTTATACGTTGGATAGTGTTGCCCATTCACTTTACGTATATCTTGAAATGATAATGGGCCAGTAACATTAACCAACAACAGTCGAAGATAAAAGTACTCAGTGTGTCTTGGATTGACTGTAAATAATCGCCCCAAGGCGTTTGATTTAAATAAATTGAGACATGCAGCAACTGGTGAGCCTTGCTTGCGGGGCATCCATGTTTTTGTTTGAGTCCATGTGAAATAGCGTGGTACTTGTGAATAGAGTAATGTTCGTGCAAAGGCACCAAAATCATCCGCACGATTACACAATTCAAAAAATTCAGTGAGTGTAGTTTTAGGTGGATTTATTGCACGATCAATCGCTGTCTCGTTCGTGAAAAATATACGCTGACCGTTTTCAAGATGGACGGCTAACTGAACAACTGCTGGATCCCGTTCATGAATTGAAAAACCAAAAATACGCCAAGCAGCTTCATTGGAGCTGATGTACCGACCAATTTGGTAGAGCGTTATTTCATCGTTTTTATTCACTGGAGGAGCATTCACATTAGTATTTTCCACTCTAAACACAGCCATATCACTGCCTTTATGGACATACTTGCAAATGTATTTGATGCTCTTCACAGAACTGCAGAACTCAACATTAATATGAGCATTGTATGTCTTGCTCAGCAGAGGCGAATATGGCACCACCCAACGATTGTCAATATCAATGTCTGTGTTGCTGATATTTTTAATAAATGATTGTCCGCCATTATCGGGATTTCTTCGACGATATATTGGGTATCCGTCGACATTTGTGACCGTATCATTAGTAAAATTTTTAGGGAAATTTTTAGTACATTTTCCATCTGCCATGCAAGGCGATGAACAATTAAGAGTACCACATGGACCATGGATCATGTTTGTTGTAACAATATCAAACAGCAGTTGGTCAGTGGACGGATCTGGAATTTCCGCAGAAATGATACTATCGATTTCTTCAGGACGGATTTTGTCGATTAACCAAACCAAAATGTGTGCATGAGGTAATCCTCGCTTTTGCCACTCAACCGAATACAGCCAGCAACGTGTGGGACCGAATACATGTAATTTAGTAATGAAAGTTATTAAAGACTTCAACTTTTGTCTGAACACACGTGCTGTAATGTCATGGCGATGTATTGCATTTTGGCCAGGCAATAGCAAAGATGCAATCTCTGGCCATTTTGGATTACATGTGAACGTGATAAATAAACATGGTCGTCCATATTCGCGCACGAAAGTCAGAGCATCCTGTATATATTCTTGCATATGACGTGGACTGCCTACGTACGATGATGGTAAAATGACATGGTTACCAATTTCGGCGACGTCAGCGTTGTTGTTGATAGCGTCTCGCAAATGAATGTACTCTTCCGCACGCAGCTTTAGTTGATTATATCGTAAGTATCGTAGTCGTTCGCCCTCAATCTTCGCGTACATGTCGACCATGAATTGTTGACAAAGCTCACGACATCGTAGAATGACGTTGTCCAGGCCGCGTCTAATCATTAATCGGTACGCATAATAATCCTTTGAGCTAACGTTCTTGTTTGTTTCAGCTCCTGTAATAATATATTCATAAAAAATAATTTAAATTAATTACGTTCAATAATTTAATTGTTTTGTTAAATGATTAATGATCAAATTCACAATCAATGAAGTACCTGATACGGGATCTCGTTGTTTTATGTTTATGCAATATCCGTCTTGTCCCTTCCAGAATATTAGCGGATATTGGAGAGCGTCATATGAACGATGTGTATCAGCAATGAACTGAAGATTATTATTTCTTCTACGAATCACAATTTCTCGTGCACCTGTACGATCGCCAACCATGATTCCAGCAACATCATCAACAACGGGTGCATTGAATCTACGAATATGCTCTCCAGCTGGTGTTTTATCAGGATTAATGACGATAGCGTGATTATCGCTTTGTAATTTGTGCATGTGTGATTTGAATATTTTCAACAATTCGTTGTGCTCGTTCAATAGAGCATCCAGCTCGCTGACGATGCGTCTGGCATAAAATGAATCAAGGTTATTATAATCACAACGTGCATTCACGCGATTGGCAAGTGCGCTTCCGGAATCCTCGCCGCCCATGAAGTAAATTTGTAAAAATTTATGTGGTTCGTTTGGCATTGGCAGCAGTGAGCCCATTTTATGATAAACTTGGCCTCTGATTTTGAATGTAGAATTGTATTGTTGACCATTTGCATTAGTATTTCGAACTATTTCTGTTGCTCCGAACGATGTCATTTGAAAGCATGAATTGAATGTTCGAATTGACTTCAGGAACACGTTAGAATCTGGATCCGTGCCGATAAGTAAACCGTTCAATGGTTCAGGTGGTGTTTCAATTTCAGGTAGTTGCACTTTTCCTGACGCGCAACACATCCCAGATGGCTCATTTTTGAATTTCAGAGCATGACAATGCGGACATTCCTTGTCCATAGCACCAATTACCACTTTTGAATGAGCATAATATTCAATATCGGGCTCATACTGGAATGCTAGACGCAGGAATGAATCAGATGTAAATGCTCGATGTACCTGTTGTCGTTGTTGGTCATTTGTTCTGCGTCTATTGACTGTGAAACGGCATGATTGTCGTTGTTCTAATCTTATTACTTCATTGCGTTCAGCTCGTGTATCTTCTGACTCTTCTTGACGCAATTGCGCCATTCTGACACGTGCATCAGTATTTTGTTGCTGGATTTGTTCTTCGGTTCTTTCGGATCTTCTATTTCCCAAGCTTCGAGATTTACTTGTATTACGGCTCAAATCAGTCCCTTTGCGTTTTCTTGGCATTGCTCACTGTACAAAACACACATAAATAGAATTAATGAAATTCCGCGGACCTATACGCGGCCGCGGGCGCTGGCCGATGCACTGCCGTTTTGACGTCTATGCTAACTTTTTAAATCGCCGTTCGATTTTATCGCCGGTGGCCGCCGAATTAAAGATTATTTGGCCATGTCGTTCCGCCATCAGAAAGGATTAATTACGACGTTTCAAATCGTAAATTGCATTTTTCGCAGCGGCGAGCGCGATATCCAGTAGCGGATGTTTCGGATTTTAGGCGGCCGCCATACATGTCCCCAAAGGGATGTTACGTGCTGAGCGGGTTAATGATGAAAAATGTTAAAGGTATAATTAGGGCCCGGATTTTTGCCGCAGTTTTGAAATGATTAGTTTGAATTTATGAAATTATAGCAGAATTTATGAAAATATAAGTTTTATGAAAAAAAAATTCAGACAAAAGTTGTAAAAAAATAAATTTTACGAAAAAAATTGTCTCTAAAATGGCTATTAAAAAATAGGGGTTGGTGATAAAAGGGTAAAAATTTAGGGTTGTATGTAGTTTTTAATGCGACATAATAAAAAAATAAAAAAAATAAAAAAATGACTAAAAATTAAAGAAAAATGTTAAGGGTGGACAACCCTTATCACTAAGGGGTATGAAAAATAGATGTTGGCCGATTCTCAGACCTACTCAATATGCTCACAAAATTTCATAAGAATCGGTCAAGCCGTTTCGGAGGAGTACGGGAACGAACATTGTGACACGAGAATTTTATATATAAGATATAAAAAAATAATAACGCATTCAAGTGTTGCCTATCTATAGGAGTAGTTCCGTTGTATTGTATTTTCTAACATTTCAATGGGAGATTTTATCTCAGATTGGTTTGATTTGTGTGCCCGATGGTAACAGGTAAACTGCAACGAGCTTTCGCATTACTTTCATCGTTTTTAATCACGACGAGCGAAAATCACTCAAGGTTACCGTCGAAATGTCTGAGCACATCGCCAAACAGATTAATAACCCACGTCGTACCTAAATGGACGAGCTCTAGAAATCACCGTTGCGTCTTCGCAGCGAATACCCCGATACCAATCAAAAGCAATTAGGTACAAAAAAAATACCTATGTGTGTGTATCAGATTTGATTGTGGCGTGCTTGATGTTTTGTGTTCCGAAAATAATGTTATGGCAAGAACCAAAAATGATCGTTTTCTGGTAGTTTTACCATACTCTGGGGGAGAGGGGGGGGGGGGGATGAAAGGGGTTGCATGCATTCGATTGGCGATGCATGCGCAAACCGCCCAGTATCGACCGAAAGATATCCCTAAGTGAAACCGATCCAAATGCCGTGACAGGGGAAACTGAGTCTATTTCGGGTTTGATCCTCTTCGAGGAGGCTACCGGATAGGAAATGAAACGAAAGTTGAGCCGTCCCAACTTAACGAGCGGGTCTTAGTGGGCTAACAGCACAGGAACCGTAATTCATGTGATTCAAGAAACATTAATTGCAATCCTTTAAAAGGTTTAGCTGGTCCCTCTTAATTTTATTTATTTATTTTATTTATTTTTTTTGGAATTATCAAATTAACCATTTACAATAAGTATAATATTAAAACAAATGGCAAAAACTTTCCTCTTTCATTCACTGGCTAGTGCTGCCAAACTGGGATATACCCATTCCAGGGCAAGCAATTTATATTTTTACATTTAAAACGAGGGTCGATGAACCAATCAAACACAATAATAATATTAATAATTAAAATATATATAATATAATAATAATAAATATATATAATAATAATAAATATATATAATAATAAAAATTACAATATTATATAGGAAATAGAAATACTAAATACATTAGAATACACATATACACACATACATACATTTAAACTTGGAGAAAATAGACTTAGAAAATAGAAAATAGGCTAGTTTTGGCTCGAAATATGCCATATTGATTGATGCCCTTTTATTTGAATTGAACAAACCTCGTTTATTTTAACGTTTAGTTTAAAACACAAATTTATTTGAACAAACCTCGTATGTCTAATAAAGAAAGAAATTTACATCGATAGGTCGTTTTTGCATTTTTTTTTTGATACGCGATTCTGGATTTTAGTCTTGGATACAGGCCCTCTGTCTGTGCAATCTCGAGTGCAAGCATATGCCTGTATCTATACAATACTAAATATAAGTACAATAGCGTCCTAACTAATACAGCTGAGCAGCGCACCTTCATGGGTATCATCTTTCATTTTGCGCCTTTGTGCGCCACCTTGGGGGGTCCTAAATTGCTTTAAATTGATTCCAATCAACCCCGATTACGGTGCCGCACTCCGCTGCGGGGTTGTCTGCGATAACATCGAAGACGGGGGGGGGGGGGGGCGCTGCTTTTGCTACGACTTCAAATTCGGATTGATTGAAATTAATTAAGCAGCCAGCTAACAATAAGGTGAGCTTTGTTCAAACAGAGCCGCTGGAGTATATTGACGGTAGTCGATAGTATAGTGATAGCTACATATAGGTTGATTAAGTTCTAGTAAAGTTAGCTAAGTATGTTAACAATAATCCTTATTTGAAAATTATACAGCTCTAACTATGCTAAAAAGCAAACCTTTAAAATACATTGTAGGTATCTGGGAAACGAGTCCCTTTTTGTATGTGAATGTTTACTAAAAAAATCGGTTGTGTCACCCCAAGACTTTCCCGGCAAGCAGACAACCCCTCGCGCGCTAAACCCCACTTGAAAATCCACACCAAACCACCACCCCCCCACATCCTAAACCCCTCCCTCCAACTTCCTTCCTTCCCAAACCCTCAAAACCTACCCGAACGCTCCTCTCCTCCTCCAAACCCTCCCCAAACCACCCACTCCACGCGCATAAAACCCTTAACCCCGAACTGATATCCTCAACCCCCAACCCCCCCCCCCCCCCCCACTCGATAGTGATTGATTATGAAAGCAAATCTAGTACATTTATAGCTTTTGTTTCTGTTATAACAGTGGTATTAAAATGGCTATTTTGCAATATGGTTCGTTTCTTGACTAGGCTAGGGCGGCTCGACGTTATTATTTGATTAAAATGTATGTCGATTTTTTTTGTCTCTTGTGTAAGAGATATTGAAACCAAAATATAACAATGTGGTTCCGATCCCACTACGCATCTGTGTACCTAATTTCAAGTCTCTAAGTCCAATATTTTGTGATTGAAGTATGACTAGCGCGACCCTGGTGGACCGATTTCAACCACAATCTTTTCAACTCTTGCCATGACCAAAATGTGATGCCTGCATATCACCTTTCAGTTTAATCGGACGAAGCGTTTGGGCGCTATCGTGGAGGAATACAGACATACAGGGAGACAGACAGACAGACACACAGAAGTGCGTCCACAGTACGTTCCTTGACAGGACGTATTGTGAAAGTAAAAAACAATATTATTTTTAAGTAAACATGTTCCCTTGTAGGTAGGGTAGGGTAGACCGTTGGCAAATGAATGTTTTACCTTCAATCGATTAATTGATATGAGGCAACACGAGACACTCCCTTCAATCACCTATCAAATATTACGGAAATAAAATTATCTTTTATTTAAGTGTGTAATATTTTAATAATCTAGAGTAGAATAGTTATTATTCTATTACTAAACTGAAATCAAATCTTTGCATTAGTGTTGAGCGATATGTCATTTACATATAAATATACGTACTCTATAGTAAAGTTACATTGATATTACCTTAAAATATATGAAGATAACAAAAAAAAAACTAAAAATAGTATGTGTTCAAATAAAAGTAGGAGCTTAGGTCATAAAAAAACTCTATTGTGTCGTCTCTCTTTGGAATCTATAACTATATTTTTTTCGCTTCATAGTTTTAAGCGTATAAGTCATATATTTAATTTTGCGATATTTTAGAACGCTAAAAATCACAATAGTGTCACAATGACGAGTTCTCTCAATTTAGCGACTATATTTATAATGGAAAAGCATGCAAGTCTGCCGCGTCGTTCGCATGCGAGCCGATTGATAGAACTGTCAACTGGGTGTTCATTTTTCCATGCGAGTGAGTCGGCTGTCGTCAGTCAAACGCAGTGACGGTCTACCGGTCAGCAGTCAGCTGCCGCTGAACATGAGAGCAGCCACTCGTGCGAGTGTTGCCTGTAAGTCGATGTCTGGGTACGTTTTCTAAACGCTTTAGAAACGCTGCCTGTGACTAGTCAATCAAGTTTTTATTTATATTCAAATTTCACTCAATATTCTGTCTAAGGAAAACCATAACATGAGACTAAGTTAGAGCTGGTTCACACGATGCGTTGCGGCGCCTCACCGCAAAAATTTCGCCGTATGGGCGTACACACATACAGTGCACGGTGCGGCGCCGCAACGTTACTACGACGCCGCAGTGGGCGAATAGTGTTGTAGTTAATTGTACGTAGAACTTGTGAAATGAGGTAGTCAATGCCAATATCTTCTTCGTTGGTACTCATTTAAAACACTTCGATTAAAAATTAACAAAAATACGTGAAAACAAATGAAACAGGCAAGCATGTACCCTCCTTCGACTGCACTTAACAACTGAGGGGTGCAGCTCCGGTGCATATTACCGGTTTGCGTGCGGTGCGGCGCCGGATAGACCTGTGTGATGTACCATGGATATTTGTATTTAGGACGCCGCAGCGACACCGCTAAGACGCCGCGCCGCAGCCGCACCGCATCGTGTAGCCCGGCCCTTACAGTTAGATATTTAGATTCTATTTACGTATACACCTTTGATTACACATACACCTTCACACAAGTACACCTTTGACTATATTTATAAATCACAGACAAATAACACAGAAATCACCTTCTGGTAAAATGCCCCTCGAGGGAGTTACTACTTTAAATTAACTACTTTTCCACTTTTTTAATATCTTCGCAAAAAACACATAAAAACAGACAAATTTAAAACGCAAATTGACTGTACCACGAAAAAGAATACTTTTAGAGTCACGGCGGCCACAGCAAGTCTGAAAGCAGGGCAGCAATCTCCAGGAAACGCGGAAAGTAAGAGGGTTTATTTTATTTTTGCATTTATAAATTTTATGTTTCACTTTGAGTTATGTTAAATCTTGTATTATTTTTCTTGTTGAATCTTAGTTTAATTTAGCGTCTATTTCAAAGCTACTCACAAATTAGGCGTCAGTATAATAGAGTAGAGTATAATATAAGAGATATGAGTATAATATAAGAGATAGATATCCTATACAGAATAAGCTCGTTAATGTGTAATCAACAAGATTTGCAGATATTCTACTGATACTGTAGAAATTGCCAGCACCTCATTAGGCATTCCAGCTGCATATTTGTTAATGTTAGTATATGACGAATATGCCTAGTATGATAGTTAATAAATTTCTACATCTTACGGAATTCGACTGGAGAAGGCCGATAGCATTTTTACCTTGGCTGCAATTTGAACGTCAACTGGCATATGAGCAAGGAGATCCGCATTGATAAATTCAGGAGCGCATAAGATAGTGTTTTTCGCGAAAGAAATATTAACGTTTACCTAAATATCAGACTTTTTTGATGCTATATATTCTCAATATTATTACATGGGATGGAAAGTTGAAGACTTACAGACAGGTTATTAAGAAAATTTAATACTTTGATTTTATTTATTCGGAGTAAATAAAAAAATATTTAATAATATACAATCTCTAAGGCCACCTAACTAGGAAAATTCCTATACTTTGGTAGACTTGCCATTTAACGTAAATCATAAAATATTAAATATTAGTAAAATATCCAGTAGCATAATTGATTCGTATTAATAAAAATTTGAAAATTTAATAATTGTAGATATTGATCAGATTGCTAGAAACCAGAATAATAGTATTTATACATACAGAATAATAGTATTTATACAAGTAAATAATAATAATATTATGTTATAAATGATAATGCTGATGCTATAAATCGACAATATCCCACGAGGACGTACATCGGAATGACACCAGGAATAAAACCCATTGTCTATAACCGATCATACCACGTACGGCTAAGTTCCAGGCGACTTGTCATTACATAAGATTTCAACTTTTGAATAAATTGCCTGATTATTTAAAAGCGAATAAAAACATTGATATTTTCGATATATCCATCAGAGCGTATCTGCTTAAAATTGACATGTACGAGTATGCACTTAACGACATTTTAAAATATTTTGAAGACAGCATCGTACCTACCAGTATACCTAATTTATTGAACTATTTTTTTTATCTGTCCATTGTTGTATTAAAATCGTTTTTTTGATCGTAATAATTTTGGTGTAATTTAATGTAGGTACCTACTCGTATACCATTCTTTGTTAAATTGGGAAACTAATTTAAGTTTAATTTAATATACTTGGTCATTCCTACACAATTGTAATGGTTGTAATGGAAATGCATACTCTTTCTTTCTTTCTTATACTATCAACCGCCATGCAAGAGTCTACTGCTTGCATTGTAGACGCCGCGTGCGAGTGTATCTGCGATGTCAGGATGCCCGCGAAGCAATGCGTAAAACTCGCATGGGTAACTCAAACACGACAAGTCGTCAAACCGCGTGCAGCAGGGTCAGCTACACCAGTTGCTACCCATTGTTCCGAATATTTGATCGGGGCGGATTTAATTTATAGCACTTGCGAACTTGGCTGGAAGTGTGTTGAGTGATATGTTTGCTTGACATAAATACCTATAAACCATTGCAAGAGATAGTGGCAAGTCGTACTACTACGAAATTAAATAAATCGACAGAGTTGAATCGACAAGAACTAACCAAACTGAGAAAAATATAACGATGTAATAATACACGGAAATACGCATGTTTCAACAAGGATTACGTATACCTATAACTCGGAATGTGGTCTATGTAACTCGGAATAGCTAAGCTAACAGTATTAGGAAAAATCAAAAGATATCTCTATGTAAGACCGAGCTAAGGAAATAAATTTTATTAAAGATCCCTTATAGTGCCCTTCGAGTAGCAGCATAATTTCATGGCAGACCGCGGCAATTTATTGGAATTTCTTGCAATATCGCCGTGCTCGACAAAAAGTACTATAATTATGTAACTACTTAAGCAATACTAAAAATAATAACTGTACAATGATTGAATTGAAATTTTGTATATAAAATATTGAAAATTCATTTTGTAAAACAATTAGATAATTATGAATAAATAAAGAAAGTCGAAAAAGTGAAAAAAACTCGGCATTTGTAACATGTACTTTCTTACGGAAAAATACGGAACCCTATTTAGAAATTGTAAATACTATCATGATCTTTATTAGATTCTCTATCATAGGTAATATTTCGTTTTGCTTATTTAGATACAAAAATATTTAGATATTAGCTCATAAAAACAATTTTTTTTTTTAAATTTCTCGAAAAATAAAAAATTATGATGTTTGACAATTGAATTTTACCAGAAATATCCGCCAAATGACGCGCGATTATTATAATGTAATAACGAGATATTCGGTATGGATTTTAGGATGCGTTCGAATTAGAAAAGCCGCCAATATTGGTCGTTACGTAGTCAACGGTGTTCTGATGTGCAACCAAATTGGGTCGTTACGTAGCCGTATAATATAAAACGTAATATTTGGATACGGAACAATTTTAAGGATATTCCAATGTACACTTCATGTATTTAAGAAAAAACAAGTATCGTAATAATGCTCCATAATAAAGCTGTTTACTATAGCCACCGACGCGTAATAACCAGGAACCTCAAATAAATTAAGCTCCATTGAAAGTTGTCGATCCCCTCAAGTATCGTCGCGCGTTCCAATTACATCAAGTCATCATAGGTATAATTTATCAGGGACGTCGTCAAAATTAATATCCGAACGTGGTGTCCCCCCGTCGCGCCAATGTTGCCCGCTGCCTTTGCTCGCGTCATTGTATACCTGCTACCCCTGCGAAACCAGTAATTAATTGAAACAATTATTGTCTCAGTCTCGAGGTACAGCTACTTGATGACAGGGCCGGTAACTACCTTAATGAATGGGCCGACTTACCCGGGGGTGGTAGTTGCTTAAATCAAGTAGCGATACAGCTAACAGCACTGTAGGTAGGGGAGGGTGGAGTGGAGCTGAATAGCTAAAGAAAACCAATAATTACTTTCTTAATTTTAAATTTACAAAACCAAGATTTCTTTCTTCATTTACAGTATTGTATCTAATTTTTATAGTAGTACATAATTCTAATAAACAAGTTGTTATTATTATTATTATTATTTCAAGAAAATATATAGGAATTATTTTAAAATACAATGATTCTGAGTCACTCCTAAATAGGCAGCGCTTGTTCCAAGTAAGAGCCGGTCCACATGATGCGGTGCGGCGCTGCACCGCAAAGATTTCGCCGTATGGGCGTACACAAGTACGGTGCACGGTGTGTCGCCGCACCGTGCGTTAACATTAACGGCTCTAGAGAACCGTAACACCAACTTTCGACATAATACAAAATATAATTCTGGATATCCCCTCGAGTGGTTATCAATTTTTATCGCAACCTTTAATCTTGAGACGAAAGTGTAAATCGTTTGCATAGGTCCGAAAAATGAGGTTGTTCCAATGCAGCTTTTCAACTTTGTCCCAATGCACACAATCCAACCGAATTCAACGGTGTGCTGCGCAAGAAATGGAGTATGCATGATGATTAATATTCGTAATATGCGCTCGAAGACCAGTGTAGCACCCTGATATGTTCGCTGCATTGCCGTATGACTGTCCTGACAAGTTTTTGATGTCAATGCCGCATTTGTTTAAAAACGTCAAAACAGTGATGGCGAGGGCTTACCCCATGTATCTTTCTATTGTGATGGATGTAAGAAAACGTTTTACTGCTACCCCATTTGATACTCTGATATATCTAAGCACTTTTTCTTAGGGTGCCTCTCCAACTAGTAAAGGTTGGCAGTCAGCTCCGCATACTTTTTTATATCCTTTGCCAGGTAAAACAATTCGGCGACACTTGTCTGATGAAGATTCGGCGACTCCCGGTCCATTCTCGAATGTTCCGCAACCAAGATTTCCGTCTCCTCTTTTCTGCAACTTTTCCCATCATAATGAGGTGCAGGAGTTCGCACCTTTCGTGCCTAAGCACGTGACCCAGGCATGCAGCTTTGTGCTGTTTGATGGCCTGCCATAGCTTGCGTTTTTAGCCGACACACCGTAGATCTTCCTCATTGGTGATTTTCTGAGTCTAAAATATCGACATCATGCATCTGTGTGCCATCTCGAATGCTTCTATACGTTTCCTGAGATCTTCCTTAATAATGCAGGCCTCACAGCCGTACAAAAAGGATGGGCCAGATGAAGCACTGGAGAAGACGTATGCGAAGTGGGATTTTCAGGCTTCAATTACGAAGCACCAGATCAGTTGATTAATTTGAGATATATCGGGTGTTGAATCAACATCCGAATAAATAATGTTTAGAACTTCATTTTCCATTATTTCTATAACTCCAAAAATTTTGGAGGACAAGTAGGAGGGCTTTCCTCGTCCTTGATTACCATATTTCTTTAAATGAGAACTTAGGAATGGGTCGCACTGAGCGATTAATTCAAAAATTTCCAAATAGTTGCCATTATGTTGACATTCAAGGAGTTCCGTATCATCGCAAAACGATAGTCCAGCGATGAGAGGAATTTCATCACTAACACTACTCTTTTCAAAACGTTCATCCAGTATTCTTTTTCTTGCTTAAATTGAATTTCTAAGAAGCTGTCGATTCGATCATGTGTGCGTCGTCTCTTGATCAGTGTCTGCACACATGCCCGATGCGTCGAGCAGTTCTCGTGCATTTCCATTCGCTGCGAGGCATTTTTCCAATTCGAAAATCCATATGAAAATTGTTCCGCTTTTGTGTGCTTCAGCAAACAGTATGCATGGGAAACAAAACACATTTCCTGCGAGTACTTAATATATTGTTTTGTTTTTGTGTTAAATATTTATATAAAAAATATTTATTGAAAAAAAAAATCTTTTGCGATCTTTTGCTGCCAGCTTGAAACTAAAAAAATCATCATTGAAGTGTTGACACTATGCAGGGTCTCTATTGTACAAGAGTCCTTCACTTTCAATAGTGATGCTTTGCTATAACCCAATACCATTTTAATATATTCTTGTTCCAGATTTTTTGATAAAGTAAGAGAATTTCTTCTTCTTGAACTTCTGGCTTAGTTTCATCCAGTGATTGAACTGAGTCATTGTCATCAATAATAATCTGTTCGTCGACTGTCAACCAACTGTCGATAATTTATAAAAATTACGCTATTTATTACAATTATAAAATTATACGATCCAAGACTGTATTAAACATTTTCTCGTTAGAATTTTAATTCAATGATTGTTTCTATTACAAATAATTTTAATAAAATATGTTTGTAATGATAACTTGTTTGGGGGCCCGGGGTTCCTTAAACGGCGTGGGCCTACTTAGACTTATGTTCTGTATTCTTATGACTTGTATTCTATATATGTATCCAGTAAGTACTAACTTGTTATAGGTCATTATACCTAAATCATAATTATTCCTACTACACTCTTCTCCACTATAATCTCTCCGCCTATCCTGAATTCAAAGTCATTCTTTGATCTATTACTAGTAGAGAGCAGTAGAGAAACGCAGCGAAAGACGATTCGAGAAAGTAAATAAATCCCGGAAGAAATGGACACGGAATATTTTTCGACCACGTATGAGGACCCAATGCGGCTCCATAATTACAGCCCTCCGCCGGGCATTACACCTCCGCCCCTGCCTACGGTAGCTTTTGCTTCTCAACCTCCATCTCTAGATGAGATTCTTAATCAAGTAAAGAGGAAGCCGTCGGGCTCTACTCCGGGTCCCGATGGTATTCCCTATTTAGTATACAAAAAATGCCCCTGCCTTCTGCAATATTTAGGATCCATCTTCCGAAATATATGGAATAGCGGTGTAGTCCCACAGAATTTTGACCGAGCGACAGTCATCTTAATTCCGAAGGTCCCAGTTTGCACCGGACCAAAGGACGCTCTGCCCATTGCTCTCACAGACACTGTGGCCAAAATCTTTTTTAGCATAGTCCACACGAGGATGAGCGAATTCATGCACCGGAATGAGTACCTTCGAGCATCAGTTCAAAAAGGCTTCATGCGTGGCGTCTCGGGCTGCCTCGAGCACAATTCTCTCCTGGCTGCTGCCATCAAGGATGCGAGACAGCACGAACGCCAAATCAAGGGATCAGTCTTACCCATCTAACTGTGTGCACGTAATTTTGACAGCTCTTGTAAACAACTGTATATTAATATATAATAGCCAGTGACATTTCTTCGTCGACTTACCAAATTCGATATAAACTTGTGGAGGACAGCACTGTGAAAAATTTTCAAAATTGGTTGAGGGATTGGTGAGATATTTTGATTAAAAAAATTCAGAAACTGCTAATTCAATTATTCATTTACGCATATCCACAAAAACGGTCACTCCCGACCGCTACCGACGAACGATCAGCAGCGGCCACTGTCAGCGGTCATTTGATTGGATGACGCAAATCGGCCGTATCACTGACAGCTAGGGTTGTTCACTGTACGATTATCTAAGAAGCGCCATCGATAAATAAACAAACTATCGTATCTGCCATCCTTCATACTTAATAAAGGGTAATTTTAAAATGGCGATCTTCTGTAAGGCCTGCAATGAGGAGCTAGACAGAGAGGAAGCATTAATATGCTCATCTTGCAAAAAAGAATATCACTACGCTTGTGCTGGGAAAAGCCATGAAAATTTCAAAAAAATGGCATCTGAAACTAAACTATCCTGGAAATGTTGTAAAGCCAAGAAGAACTCGTCGTCTTCGTCTTCAACGGATGATCAAATTATGGCTCTGGACCAACTCCGAAAGGATCTATGCACACAGTTTCAGAAGTCGCATAATGACGTTATGCAAAAACTGGACGCCCTTGTAAATAAGGTCAATCAGGTAAATAACGACCACGAAGAAATCATGAAAAGCATTAAATTTCTAAATGAAAACTATGATGACATGAGGACTAGAATCAAGGTGTGTGAATCGTTAACACCCAAGATAGGAATCCTGGAAAAACAAAATGCCGATCTACGTCATAAACTGGAATTCCTCGAATACAAGATGGATGAGAAAGACCAGAAGATAAATGAAACAAAAGTGGAAATTAGAGGAATACCTGCTCTTCAACAACACAATCATCGTTTGATCGTAACGCAAATTGCGTCAAAAATCGGATTAGAAATACAAGAAGACGATTTAATTTCGACATCACTGCTGGAGGCCCGTGGATCGGGAATAGAGAGTGGCACTAATAGCGGCGCACATTCAACAAATCAAACGTTAATCGCTTCATTCAAGTCATCCCGTATAAGAAATGATTTTTTAGATGCATCTAAGAAATATAACAAGGCGAAACGATCAAATGATCAAAAAATAAACACCCACGATATTGGTATGTCCGTTAAGCATCCTATATACATTCAAGAAGCTCTTACTCCTCTACGGCGCTATTTACATCTACAGGCGAGGAAATTAAGTAGAAATAAAAATTACAAATATATTTGGGTAAAGAATGGAATCACTATGGTAAAGAAAGACGAAGATAGCCGCGTACTGATGATCAAATATTTAACTTCTCTTGAAAATATTTTGTGAAGGGGGTATGCCCGTACTACAGGTAGTTTTAGTTCTTTATTTTTAGCTACTATTGATACACTTATATTATGTCTATGGCGTTCACTAATTTTATTTTTATTTTTATTATTAATTAGTAACTTCCTATACTGCAACCAAGTAATTTTAACGATCAATTATTTTAATATCATATTTTTGTATATTTGCTATTACTTCACCAAGAAAATCAACTCCATTTGTATCGCTAGCTTATACTACAATTATAAAATATTTATATTATTTCATCTCTCTGTAATTGTCACCATTAATTTGGCTACATTATTATGCTGTTTAACTGTGATAAGTTTAATTATAACTACACACTACCTTTATATATATATATTTATTATAATGTCGGACGTTTTCACATTTTTATTTATATTGGGATATTTTACAAACTTTTTAATATTGAATTATTATAAAACTATTTATTTAAACGCGATTTGCGATAATTCCGGTAGTATTTACATCTGCTTAATTTGTAATAACATATCATACTTTTACGACAATTATAAAATAAGTTATGGTATTTTAACTATATTCATAATCATTATGTCTGTATATTTATTACTTTTAATTTTTTTAATTTTGAATATGATTTGCCAATATTATAACCTACCTGTATGTTTATTATATTTATTAATTTTAATGTTTACTAATTTTTGCCCTTATGGCAAACTATGTGTATGTTTATTATTCTTAGTATATTTAGTAAACATAATGTTGACGATTATCTGCCGAAATGGCGACTTCGTTGTATTCTTATTGTGTTTATCCTATTCAGGAACTTTAAT
The DNA here is from genome assembly GCA_944548615.1 of Micropterix aruncella. Lineage (NCBI taxonomy): Eukaryota > Metazoa > Arthropoda > Insecta > Lepidoptera > Micropterigidae > Micropterix > Micropterix aruncella. Next base: position 17,146,309 of record OX155955.1, on the reverse strand, counting down.
GCTGACTATTATTTGCAATTATTATAACCTCTATGTATGTTTATTATTTTTAGTAATAGTGACTATTATTTTCCAGTACTGTACTCTGTTTATTTTCAAATCCGATAATTTTACAATGATATACGCTACCAATATTGCGGATAAAGTCTTGCAAAGTCTCACAAGACAGACAAAACTCGCTCTAACTAACAACGCTTATTGCTGCTACAGGCGCGGCTAACCTCGATGAATACCTAATACCTTACTCCCCGGCGACGCTGCAGTTACCCACCTGGGAATGCCAAAAGGTGTTGCAAGACCAAGGTATTAAAATACTTAACCTTAATATTAGAAGTATCAACAAAAATTTTGATAAACTAATCATACTACTAACTTTGCTTGATACCGAGTTTGATTTAATCATCCTGACAGAATGCTGGATAAAGAAAAATATTCCCACTCAACAACTTGATAATTATGATATGCATTACACTCTACATAATCAAAATCAAAACGATGGCGTCGTCATTTTTTCGAATAAGAAAAACAATGTTAAAATTGAAGAAATAAAAATAACCACAGCAAATTGTCTGAAGGCTACTTTAAATGATAAAAATACAGTATTTGCCATTTATAGATCCCCTACAAATCCTATAAAACCATTTATTGCGTCCCTTGCGGATGCTCTAGAAACCTACAAAGGCCTTGAATATATTCTTGGAGGAGATATAAATATTAATATTCTCGATCAAAATAATCTAGTCAATGAATATCTCTGTATGCTTGCAGAATTTGGAATGATATCCTTAATTAACATGCCTACACGACAGCGGTCATGTCTCGACCACTTTTTTACTTCGATTAAAAATAATACATTAGGCATAATATGTCTCAGTGAGCTAACTGACCACTTTCCAACTATTTTGTTAACTAAAACAGATCTTCAAAGTCAAAACATAATTAATAGTCAGATTTTAGTTACAAATTATGACAGTTTATACGCAGATATTACAGACATTGACTGGAATCCTTTATTTAGAATATCTGATTCAAATGAAGCAACTGAATTTTTCGTAAATACAATAAAAAAATTGGTCAACAAAAGTACAAAAGAAAAACTCGTGCCCCATTGTCAGAGAAAACTTAAACCATGGATTACCCCAGGACTCCTAAGAAGTATTAAACGCAGAGACAAACTTCATAACAAAGTCAAATTAAATCTCGGCAATAGCATATTGAAGCATGAATATCTGAAATATAGAAATCTTTGCAAAAACATAATAAATAGAACTAAAGAAATGTACTACAAAAAGGAATTTGAGGAAAATGCTGGTAACTCAAAAAAAACATGGCAGTTAATAAATGATTTGACTTATAGGAAAAAGTCCAAACCATCAGAGCTGCAAGAAGTCAATATTAATGGACAGAAAGTGACAATAAATAAGCATAACAAAAAACATATTGCGGATTACTTTAATGATTATTTCTCCAATATAGGACCGAAAATGGCAGAAAAAACTCTAGAATTGTTAAATACGACTGAAATTAAACTTTCTCTTGAAGCATGTGTTGCAAATACGCCAACAGAAACCCTTTTTCTAAAACCAACGGACCCCGAAGAAATAAAAAGTATAATAAAAAACCTAAAAGATAAAAAATCAACCGGCAATGACGGAATTTCTTCTAAAATTTTCAAAGAGTGCAGCGAGACTTTATTGTTACCTCTAACTTTTATTACAAATCTAAGTATATCTACTGGGGTTTTTCCTCAGTGTCTAAAGAAAGCGGTGGTTAACCCTATCTTTAAAGGTGGGGAGATTAATGAAGTAAATTGTTATAGACCAATTAGTTTGCTAAATACACTATCAAAAATACTCGAACTTACGATCAAATCCCGTTTAATGAGCTTCTTAAACAAGCACAACTTATTAGCTTCCACTCAATATGGTTTCCGGTCGGGTAAATCCACCCAAGACGCCATTGCTTTTCTGACCCAGAATATAGTGAAGACTCTTGATGAGGGAGATAAATGTCTTGTCGTTTTTCTAGACCTTTGTAAAGCATTTGACACGGTATCGCATGCTATATTACTAAAAAAGTTACAAAAATGTGGGGTCTGTGGTATTGCCCTGAAATGGTTTACAGACTACCTTTGTGAAAGAACGCAAGTTACAAAGCTTAACGGGATTGTTAGCGATGACAGGATTATCAGATATGGGGTACCTCAAGGGAGTGTCCTAGGCCCAATTTTATTTATAATCTATATTAACGATCTAACAAATGTGGCATTAGATGGAGGGAAAGCAATCTTGTATGCTGATGATACCGCATTAATCTTCCAGAATAACACATGGCCAAGTGTATATAAAAATGCTGAAAAGGGTCTCGCAAATATAAATCTTTGGCTAAAGAACAATCTTCTAACACTAAATAGTGATAAAACAAATTATATGACCTTTACGATCACTGACAAAAAGGATTTCGCACACACAGGAATCAAGAGTCATATATGCAAATCATTTCAGAACACTCCTTTAACAAGCACACGCTGTAACTGCCAAATTATTAAACACAAATACCAGGTGAAATACCTAGGCATAACCTTTGACAATAACCTAAAGTGGGATCCTCACGTACTTATTACTGCGGGTAAAATCAGGAAGCTGATTTTTGCTTTTAAGGCCCTTAGAAATGTTCTACCGTTAAGAAGCCTCATTAAAGTCTACTACGCGCTAGCCCATAGCACGATTACATATGGAATATTAGGATGGGGGGGTTCTACAGATTCGGCGTTAGATCCGCTTGTTAAAGCGCAAAAAGCTCTCCTGAGGGTCATGTCCAGAAAGCCACATCGATATCCAACAAACGAACTACTAAAAGAGCTGAGACTTTTGGACGTTAGACAGATTTATGCAAAAGTAACCCTACTTTATTATCTCAACAATCCGCACACACACAACATCACTGACCACAAGATTCTAACTAGAGGTTGCGCGTCAGAAAAACATTTAATTAAAAAAACCAAAACTAAATTTGCGCAAAGGCACTTTAGTTGTGTAGCTCCTAAACTCCACAATTACTTTCAGGATAAGTTAAAACAATGCAAAAGCTTACATATGAAAAAGGGAAAACTTACTTTGTGGCTGTTTGAGACCGGCAGGGAAAAGGTAGCTGAAATTATTACACATATCCTCGTTTAAAACGACGTTATCAATTTAATTTAATATTACAATTATATATTACTAATAAATACGTGTATATAAATGAAAATGTATGTAAATAATAATAGTATGTAAATAATACAAGTAGGTAAATGTATATATTTATATATAAATAAGAATAATATATGTATAATGTTTAATATTATATAAACATGTAAATATCACCATAGTTCTAAATTACGTGCGCATCTTAATTTAAAAGAAAAGAATCTACCCTAGTACGGGCATTAACCTAGTTGGGTAGTTTTTAAGAAATAATTTTTGTACTACTTTCTCTTAAATAAAGCATTATTATTATTATTATTATTATTAATGTATGCTGGCTCGACCTAGAGAATGCCTTTGGGTCAGTCCGACACAGTCTCCTCCACTTTGCACTCCGCTGGTACAACTTTCCACCAGTCGTGCGTGACATTGTAGCCTCCTACTACAACTGTCTGACTTTCCATGTTAAAACGCAAGAATGGACTACCCGCTCTATACCATATTCAATTAGACTATTTCAGGGCTGTTGCCTCTCCCCGACGATTTTTAATATAGTTTTTAATATACTGCTGGAAAGCCTGACCCAGTTTGACAGGGGCTACCGTTTTAAAACAGACGGCCAATACACCTCGTCGTGCCTCGCTTTTGCCTATGACCTAACTTTCATCACCAGAAGCCCCAAGCAGCTTTCCCTGCTATTACAGAAAGTGGAGTTTTTCTGCGACTGGTCAGGCTGTATAAAAGTGAAGCCCTCCAAATGTTTTTGCCTTGGACTCGCCCGCATGGGCACAAAATTTACATCCTATAACCCCAAATTGGTCTATAAGGGCTATAATATCTCCCTTATAGACCCAAACAATCATTTCAAATTCCTCGGCAGAAAAATCACCCATCAGGGAAAAGACGTCTCGGGCGATCATGTTATAGAGCATTTCAAAAGTTGCCTGGCGAAAATAGATGCCTTGCTAATTTCTGGCCCTCGTAAGGCCTGGATCTATGACAATTATCTAACGTCACATTTGTCATGGCCCTTTCTTATTTACGATTTTACCAAAACCCAACTGTCCCGTCTAGATGCGCTGGTGATAGCTAGTTTAAAATCCTGGCTGTCCTTAGCCAAACCAGCTGACCCCTCGACTCTCTTCAGGTCCAAACAAAATTTTGGGCTAGCGCTTAAACTGCCCTCTCTGCTCTACGCCAACTCCAGAATAACCAAAAAATCGATTCTGTGCAATTCCAAAGATCCGGCAATATCGAAGCACGTAATAAGTGGCCGTAGTGATTCAAATGATCTACAAGCCCGCGTAGACTTCCACAAAAAGTTCCTTACTGGAATCAGCCAGAATGGCACTGGTCTGGGGTATGGCAGTACAACCACGAGCGACGTGGACTTGAAGAAGTCTCTTTTGCGGGGAGATTACGACAGCAAGAGTATGGCTCATGCTATTGGCCTTCAATGCCAGAATGATTGGACAACAATTGGGGACTTTTGCATTCCGCCTCCAATGCACTGGAAGGTAATGCTCTATGACTGGACGCCAGAGATGTTGAAATTTTATTTGAATGCCTTTCAGCATACACTTCCAGACCCCAGTAACCTCGCTCGTTGGAGCTTTGCCGAGGATAGTTCTTGTCCCCTCTGTAGACACATTCTAGCTGGCTGCAAGGTGGTCTTAAATCAAGGACGGTACACTTACCGCCATGACAAAGTTCTCGCTGTTATTCGCGAGGTAATTAGTCTCTCAGTGGCTCGTGCCAACAAGGGTTTGACAGTATCCTCCAAACCCCCAATACAGTTTGTGCGGGATGGCTATAAAGGCAAAAAACATTTAACTACAAAACCTTTCTCAATAATCGAGAAAGCTACAGATTGGATTCTGGAGGTTGATTCGGTCTCTAAGCAGTATAAATTCCCTGAAAGTCTCGGTTGCACAGCCCTCCGTCCAGATATAACTCTTTACTCTCTATCTCGGAAGGTGGCTCTTATTGTAGAATTAACTGTTCCATGGGAATCAAATATCCCAAAAGACCACGAGTACAAATTAAATAAATACCATGATCTTGCAAATGCCGTAACCCGGAACGGCTTCACTATTCACCTTCACGCGGTGGAAGTTGGCGCTCGTGGCCTGCCAGCTAAATCTCTATTTCACCTCTTTAAAGATCTTGGCCTTTCCAGAAAAATAATCAACTCTTTCATAGAAAAATTATCTAAAACTGCGATTTGCGCATCTCAAATTCTATGGCTTCGAAGGGGGAGTGAATGGGTGGCAAGGTGAACGCTCACATGTGGCAAGACAGCTGTCCTAAACCTACCACAGCCGGTTCGTAAGTCCGGAATCCACTGCTCACCCCCCAGAAGTGTAAAAAAAATAGTATTATGATGGGCCCGACTCCGGTCGGTGAATTCCATGGCAGCTCCGTTTGTATTTATTGTATAATTTTAATTTAATCTACTTAGAGGAGCCAAACTCTGTACAATACATTCATGGAAGTAAATTAATAAATTATGTAGGGTAACTTTAAGAAGAAAAAAAAACAGTAAAAATGTAGAACTCGTAAGCACCACAAGTTTTGTACACTGAGAAAAATATTGGATTTCTTCTTACATTACCAATTTGTTATTACGGTTTTATAAAGGATAACGATGTATCAATAGTAATTTTGTTGAATTACAATGAATTTTTGTTTAAACTCCATTACTCGGTTACCTATATGTATTAACATTTTACTTACGGTTTATATGGAAATAACAGTTTACTGTAGTTTCAACATGATTCATGTGTCTGACTATAAGCATACGTATACTACTACATGCTGTAATTTTAGAAGCTAGATCCCAAGGTCGCCATGTAATGAAATAACATTATTACGACACGGTAACTACCGTCGCACCAACACCGTTATGCCTCATGTTAATTCATACTTATTGATCACAGTCCGTGTTATGTATATACGTAATCCTTGTTGAAACTTGCATATTTTCGTGTATAACATCGTTATATTTTTCTCAGTGTAGGTATATTTTTCTCTTTGATGATCCGGAGACGACACTCCTCATTTTAAGTCAGTTCCTATTATTAAAACCGTGTCTCCGTTGATTCTTTACGGAGCACTTTTGCCTTGCACTCTGTCACGGTCCATTTGCCTTGTCATTCTCTCAGGGTTGAGTTGCTCACTTCCGATTCGCTCCTCGCCGCGCACGGTTCAGCAATAATTTCGCGCGCGATTGCATCGCCCCGGATACCTTTGTTACCCACCTACACCCCGCCTCAGGGGAGGGGCATTCATATTCAGGTCTTGCGCAGCGTTTTAATATTTTATTACGCTATCTGAATATGCTTTGAATGATACAGCACGAGCCGACGGTGATAAGCGGCGTATGCGCGCGGAATAGACGAGGAGCTAACGGCGAATGACCTAAAATCGCCTATTAACACTACTGACGAGAGTTCAAGTAAAAGCAAAATCAACAATATTTATTTACTTAACTGCCCTATTATTATTGTTACATTTTATGTCATCGCATTTATAAGAACTATTATCCACTAAGCTGCTAAAAAAGCTGCTCCACTAAGCTGCTTTTTTTATAGTCGCAAATGGCTGGCCGCGCGAGAATCGTTATAGGTATACGCGTTATATACGAGTTTTATAATGCTTTCTTTACCACTTCGGGAGTAACTACCTGACTGACCGAGCGAGCGACCGACTGACTGTAATATATAGAAAGTTCAGTTGATTTTGAAAAAACTGTGAATAACATTATTTTCCATTTGTAATGTTTACATATAAATTTCGATGTCTGTAGCTTCAGCGGTTGCAATTTACCAAACGACAGAATTTACCAATTTCATTCATCCCGTGGGAGTTGAGTTTAAAAACCCAGTGCGATATTTCGAGTTTCAAGATCTAACGGTATGGGTATCTATATACAACATATCATCCCTTTTTTCACACCGGAGGGTTGATTTTGAAAATAACTGTGAACGTCATTATATTTTATTTGCAATGAGTAGCTTAAAAATAAATTTTAATTTCTGTAGCTTCAGGAAAGGAAGCCTTGTGCAAGTTCCTAGACTCAGTGGTTTAGGCTGTGCGCCGATATGTTAGTCAGGCAGTCAGTTTCTTCTTTTATATGTATAGATAACAATGCACTTATTATCGCCCACATCAGCCCTTTCTTTGTTCACTATCACTTAGAAAATCAATCATTGTTTTTTTGTGAAAGCCAGTTACTAGCTAAATCTCATCCATCAAGGTCAGTCGGAGAAGGAGATAAAGCTATTTACGTATTTCTCATTAACAACGGCGACAAATTCAAACGATATGTGTAGATACTGGATGGGCTTTTTATTACAGGACGGTATGGGGGAAATTCGAAACTATTGTACCTAGAGAAAAATGCTGAAAGGAGTTCAATATTATTAAACAATGGATTATTATATACTCAAGTCCATATTCATTAAAACAATCACCTTTCTCGAATCGTTTCCCCAATCTGTTTAATTTCATAGTAGAAATAAATATTTATGAGGCAAAATTTAATCAGGACTTTAATGGATTCCGGGTAAATTAAAATGCTCATTGTGTTCCATTGTCAAAAAATCTGGTTGATACAATATGGTATAATTTACTTTTTCAAATTTCATCTTGATGAAGCGACATACCTACAATGCGACACTGCTCTATGTATTGACTGTATAAGAAGTGCGATAATTTATATCTTTTCGATTTTCGAGCTCTTTCGTTTTCTTCGCGTTTATTTAACTGATTTTTTATCGTTTTTAATAAACGCGATTTTAAGGTTCTATTTTAATATTTTTTATTTTCTATCCATCGTTTGATTTGTTTTATAAATTAACTTTTAAACCACTAGAAATATTAAGAAATGCCAAAGAAAGAGTCATTATTTTGTGATTCTAAAAAATCTTTTGTTTTCCATTTTAGCATTAACAGGTCGAAAGCCAACCTTCGCGAGCAAAAAACTGCGCCGCAAATTTTTGGTCAATTTGGTAAATAAATACTGACAATATCGTTTTTCCACGAATTCCCTCTTGTTACTTAGTCATGTATATTATATATTTATATAATATTTATGGGGGACGGACGAAACGGTTTTGCGCAAAGTGCTAATAGGCATTGTTGGCGTCCGACTGGTTAATAATCACGGACTTATGAAGTATTAAGTTTTCAGATTTTCAGAACATTTCTCATTCAAAATCTTCTTCAAGAACATTTTTATTCAAAATCTGCTGAAGGTGAGAAAAGTGACAAGTAAAAGATGTAATAAATGTCCTTAGTCATATTTACTATTTTTTCTAGGGCCAGTATTACCGGATTAATGATATTATCCAATGTTGAAAAGGCCGAAATTTTGAAATAACCTAGCGGTTATCCCTCATGGGCTCTTAAAAGCTTGGCATTGGGATCAACTATTTTTGTACGTAATTTGGTCCTAATTGGTGATGTAGTTTTTGAGATACATTGGGTACAGACACACACTGAAGTACGATGAAGACTTGAATTCTAAAACAGAATTTCCTCTGCTCTAAAACAAGAATTTACCTATTTACATACTCCGTGTAACACGATGTATTTTTATAAGAAAGTAAAAATAAAACAAGTGAAATGTCATTTTGTCATTTAAAAAAATTACTTCTTTGTTTTTTTTTTGTAGGATTAGTAAATTTTGGGTAACTTCTAGTAAGCAACTTGAGACAAATTTTGTTTTATTATATATTTCTAATATGAAATCGGACAGTTTGTTTCAGAAAGTAATAACACATTTTTTTAATTCTCCAAAATCCGTTTCGCAATTACTTTCAGCATTTGTCTCTACCTGCTATTTTCAAAATTCAACCAGTGTAATCTTATTATCCCTACCGATATTCCCAGCATAGATCGCTTAGTTTCCTCATTTGCTCCTATCTCAGCAGTATTTTTCCAGCTTCTCGGGATAATTTATCACTGTGACGGTGTCTGCCAATCAGGCGATCCGTGTTAAGTCCCAATCAATGTCTTTGGCTGATTAGTCCGTCTTAGGTAAATGTTTTTCGCAGGCCGCTCCGCATTTCAGAAGCGCCCTTTTAGCTGATGAACCTAAGCAGAGGTGTAATTAATAATGGCAAGATTGATCGAACGAACATTGTAATGAATCGGATCAACGGGGAATCGAGGAGGGGGTACTGTAACAGGTTAATGTTTCAGCCCTGAAAATCCACAAAAAAAAAAAATTTTTTTGTGGCACCATAATTATATATAGTATAGAGATTGCGTTATTTGTCTCATCAGGAACGAAATCCATACATACTTGACCCAGACTCGTAAGATGCTGCCTGAGTTGCTTATATTCGAGCAGTAAGTACTGCGCTTGGTTTTGGATACAGCATTCTTGTCAAATGTTTTTAAATTCTGGCTTCACTCTGTCCCCATATATTGGTAGCTAACGGTTCCCGTACAGTTAGGCCAGATCTGCTTGTTAATTCCGATCGCTTTAACTCATGATATAAATACTATCCAGAAGCCTCTTCGGAGAAGGTCGACCCGGTAAGGACTCTGTTTCCCCTGCCGTGGTATTGTAGATCAGCTCCCCTGGGGGATGTCCTTTCGGGTGCTCCTGGGCGGTTTGCGCACCGTGCGGTGCCAGCCTATGAACTGTGCATTCCGGTGAGTAACTGGAGGGGTCTAGAAACGATGTACTGTTTCCTAAGCAGCGGGGGTGAATGTTGTCCTGATGTCAGTCATTCTTGAAACGTGTTTTCCCTGCCGTGGTATTGTGGATCGGCTCCCCTGGGGGATGTCCCTGCAGGTGATCCTGGGCGGTTTGCGCACCGTGTGGCGCCAGCCTATCAACTGTGCATTCCGGCGAGTAACTGGAGGGGTCTGGAAACGATGTAGTTTCCCAAGCAGCGGGGTGTATGTTGTCCTGATGTCACTCATTATTGAAACAACCAGTTGGCCACCCAAACCCGAATAATAGACGAGCAAAGGACGCCTCAGTTCGCAAAAAATCGAACTAAATTACAGCTAAATAGGTAGAAGTCACGCAGGTAACTTTGAACCCGTCACCAGACTGGAGGACGAAGAATTCCGTTCAAATCTGGTAGCCAGGGCGTGAGGTCGGACAACTTGCGGTGTCAACTACAACGGGCGAGCCTGTCACCACAGGACGTTTTAACGATTTTTCGTTCTGTCGCCCTGCAGTGAACGTAGAAGACTTTGGACAGAACAATCCAACGTCCAGCTATGTCACAACCCGCAAGAGACCAACGCCTTTACCGCGAGATAGCCAGTAATGTTACCTGGCGGGCCGACACTCGCGCCCTTGCTTCCAATTGTGACCAGATTTCTCCGGTCTCTCGATTGGTTCCGAGTTCGAGGTCGCTTGCGCGGTCCTCTCCCTTACGAAGCGGTGAAACGGTGTACGCCGAATCTGTCGCGGACCAAGGCGTCCTTTGCCCGACTCTGAACCGGGATCGGATGGCCAATGGTCATTTCAAGAGCAGTCGCCGTAAGGTAGGCAACCACCCCCGCTCTATAGGAAACAATACAGTTCCCAGACTCCCCCGACTGTTAGTCGGAGAGCACAGTCGATTGGCTTGCGCCGTTCGGTGCGCAGACCGTCCAGGAGCGCCAGAGGTTTGATTCCCAGGGGAGACTGGTTGACCCAGTGTCCTACCCAGGTTCGCACCCCATGCGTGGAGGCCATCGGATGGGTGTTGACCCGTGAGTGTGACCGACCCTGAACACATGGGTCATCGTGGCCACCTCATCATGGGCCCGTTAGCTCCCCGTGAGGTCTGACAGCTGCATTTTCTTCCCAGTGCCTCGCGGTCATGCGTTGGCCTCTGACGGGCGTGTCGGCGCAGCTAGAAGGTGGCCTGTTTCATCCCCAAGTCTCTACATTCACTCCAGGTTGAAATGTTGTAGTTGACAACTCCCGTGTTAACGTCAAAAAAAATCTAACTCTTTTAGTCGCAGTTTTCCTGACTTAAATTCTTTTAGACCTGCAATCCATACTATGCTCCTCTTCTTCCCTCGGATCGAATAATACGTCTCTGAGACATGTTTCCATATAAGGATACATCGAATCCGGAAAGTCGATAATCGTAGCTTAGCTTCAAGCGTACGCAGTTAGTGTCCCACAGCGCAGCAAGCTGTATGGGGAGAGGAACAAATATCATAACTCAATTTGTATGCCGTAAGAAGATTTAATTTGCTTGCAATATCAGTAGAAACAAAATTAGCTTCAAATCGGCAGTACGAACCGCCCTTGAAGCTGCAGCGACAACTGCCAGTAATTATTGATTTTTAATATGTATCTATAAATATAATATAACTTATATATGTATTCCCATTTACTTATTTTGAATTTATGTTGTATAAGTTTATATGTTTGCGGTTAACTCTACAACTTTTGCGGTCATTCGATTAATAAATATTCACGGATGTATTGTATTTTTTGTTTCATAATTCAGTTTGTAAAATACTTTTCAAATAATTTCGAACGGCGTAAGTTATAATCGGCATAAGAACATGTTTTTTTAAAGAATTATGTATCTAATTATAAGTTCATGCTGTTACTTACCTAAATAAATAAAATAAAAAAAAAATAAAAAAAATATATAATTAGTGTAGTCCGAATGTATCATTGCTTAGCTTCAACAACCTAATAAACATTAGTTTTTTATTAATACATTTTGATGCTTAAAATAATAATATTAAAATTATAAATGTTTTAGCCCAGCATTATTCATGGGGTTCCTAAAGTTTAATAAATATATCCACTCTTGCCTGACGAGAAAGGAAAGTATTGTGAACGCACATTTGTGTGTCTGTCTCAATGTAAATATTGACCTTAGAGACTTGAAATTTGGTACACAGATTCCTTGTTGGGCCGAAGTCCCTTTTTAATTTTTTTTTTTAAATATATAGATATTTTGTAATATCTCATATACAAGCAATAATCATTATGTTTAAATAATTTTGTATGTGGGGAATGCGATTATGCTTTTACACCCCAAGTTTTCAAAGATCTCGGAGGCCTAAATATTCCGCTCGCGAGATTGCTGTCGCCCTCGGTCGGAAATGTTTGGAAACGCCTCGTTGCCGTAATGCACGAACTAATGGCTGGCATTCGATAAGGGCCGATATATATAACTCGAAACCCTAAAAATGAAATATACTTCATTGCATACAATAAAATCGTTTTTATAGGCGGACTTAATGACGTGCAATATCCTATCCTTCAACCCAAAATTATATAGTTATATGTACTTGAATTATTATATTACTTATAAGAGTTGTATTACGAAATCACATTAAAGATTTACCACTCTTCCACAGTTTCACGTAAATGATGGAATCGAGCGTGCTCAATGCGTTGCATTCTCATTATCCGCGCTCGTCGTTGACTATCCCTTTAAATTAGGTCAACCTCCTTCCTGAAACGATATCTCCTTCAAAATCCTTTCATAAGTCCTTGGCTACTTGCCGGGAAAGTCTTGGTATGACACAAACGATTTTTTTTGTCTTGTATTGGCTGATGATCGTAGTGATATATTCCTTTTTTTGTGTAATTATATATTTCCATGCGTTGTATTAGATTATTTTTAAAGAATTTACATAAACAATTATGGACAAAATATCTAATACCTAAATAATTGTAGGTATGGGAATATAAAGGCGATTGAGAAATAACAGAATGTTTCAGTACATAATAATAATTGCCTCGATTGCGTTTCTCTTGAACTAAAATCGGAAATTAGTTCATGTGAACGAGACAGATCAGTACGTTAGAGCGGAATGTGAAATGAACGGTTGTCACTTTTCCGCATTAAAACTACCCAGCGGAAGATAAAGCAGCTAAATCTAACAACGCACGAAATGTGTTTCCACTTATTCGAGCGTCTATAAGTTCGACCGGTAGTTTTCATAGTTCATTTCATATCCCACTCTCATTCGGTTAGAATATGTTCCTATTTTAGTTCACGAAGAAACGCAATGAGACCTAATGAGTACCTACTTACTTAACTAATGCCTACGTACTTAAAATTCATTCATAATAATTAATTATGAATAAGTACTTAGTAATATAATGTGACACGTTTTTTTGCCGACTGTCGCTGTTAAGTATTGTGAATTCCAAAAATATTGCGAGGGCAAGTTTCGGTTATCGAAAGCATTTAATTCTATGTGTAACTCGAATGATTATGCAGGGTGGATTTTCTTGAAATGTGCAGTTAGGTTACATTTATACCCAAAGCTACGATTGCATTCTACACAAATATAACTCTTCAATTTTCTATGAACCACACCTAAATGTTTTTTCAATTTACTTTGCTCCGTAAAAGCACTATTGCATTCCCCGCACAAAAATTTCTTCATTTTTCTGTGAAAGGAGTCTAAATGTCTTTTCAAACTTCCCTTTTCTGTAAAAGCACGATTGCAATCACCACATACAAATCTCTTATTTTTTTTATGGACGGATTCGAAATGCCTTTTCAAATTTCCTTTCTCTGTAAAGGCGCGATCGCAATTACCGCATGCAAATCTCTTAATTTTTCTATGAACGTAGTTTAAGTGCTTTTTCAAATTTTCTTTCGATGTAAATGCACGATCGCAATCACTACATGAAAATCTCTTAAACTTTCTATGGACGTTGTCTAAATGCCTTTTCAAACTTCCTTTGTCTGTAAAAGCACGTCCGCAATCACCACATGCAAATCTCTTAATTCTTTTATGAACGGAGTCTAAATGCGTGTTTAACTGTGTTTTTGATGAAAAACCACGATTGCAATCACCACATGTAAACTTCTTCAATTTTCTATGAACCGCGTCTAGATGCGACTTTAAATTAGACAGCCGTGAAAAAGCTGCATCACATTCGTCACATTCGAATTTCTTTAATTTCAAATGAACAACAGATATATGTTGATTTAAATGGCTCTTAAAAAAGAATGCCATGTCGCACTCCGGACAGACATGCGATTTGACACGTCCAACAACAGATCCACTATCACCGACATTACTGTTTTCAGATGACCCAACTTCGATACGATTTGATTCATTTGGTTCTGGCTTTGTCAATTGAGTCCCTCCCTCGTAGAATCTGACCACATTCCCTCGTTGATCCGATATTAAATCGTCCATAGCAGTATTGGACGTTGAATCGTCAGAATCGGCGTCTTTAATGGAGTTTCTTTCGCCAATATTACTGGTTCCTGATGGTGCTCCTTCGATTAGTTCTGGTTTTGTGAATCGAATCTCACTTTCGTCGAATTTAAGCACGTCCCCTCGTTCATCTCGTATTAAACCGATCATAGAAATATTCGAATCTGAATCGTCAGAAACCTCCGTTTTAATGGTGACATTTTCTTCGATGTTCACAATCACGTTGCTGTAACCATCCACACTTTGCACGCTCATCTTAATACGAATAAAGCGACTGATTTACCAAGAATTTAAATAAATATCGATGTTAATCATCGCAATATTAATAACGCAACCGTAAAAGCGCACGGAGCACGGAAGAAATACGATTTGACAGCTGTCACTATTCAACGTTGCCATTTAATCTTGATATATTGAAATAATTGTTGCCAGTATTGAAATTCTTTTAGAAGAAAGCTAAAATAAGTGAGCGAACAGATTGATACAAAGTTCTCTTAAAACGAGCAAGTTTTCCATATATTATGGTTATTCAGGCCTATGATTATCATATTTCGCTGTAGCTATTTGATATTGTGCGTCGTTATTGGCTGTATATAGGAGGGCCTAGAGGTAGGACATTACAGGACATTTTGCACTTAACTATCAGAAAGTTTATCTTGTATATTAGATAGAGTGCAGCTTGTATATTGAGTGATAACGCAGCTTGTACCTATATGAGATATTCTAACCGAAAATTCACAATTTCATTTCGGTCGAACAAGGGATCTGTGTACCGAAGTGCAATATTTCGAAGATGATATATGACTAGTTCGGCTTCTGGGGGATAGATGTGGGCGAAATGTGTATATACTGGATGAGTTTTTTATTACAGGACGGTATGGGGAAATTCGAAACTTTTGTACCTAGAGACAAATGCTGAAAGGTATTAGACAATATGCATTATTACTTTTATGCATTATTATTAAAAAACGCATTATTACTCAAGTCCATATTCTTTGAAAAAATCACCTTTCTCGAATCGTTTCGCCAATCTGTTTAATTTCATAGTAGAAATAAATAATAATTATGAGGCAAAATTTGTCTAAAGTTGCTCAAAATAAACATTATTTATTCCGCATTGAAAGCGACGTACCTACTAGCCGAGCGACTATACATAGGTACGTAGCCAGATAATTTTAGAAATGGCATAAGGTTTCCATGTAGGTATGTAGGTGGAATTCAAATATTATACATTTTTAGACTATAAATTTTATGCTAACATAACTAAATAACATGCTTACATATTACATTTTTTTATTTTACATGCTTACATAACCAAATAAATTTTAACTTATGTGATGCTTAGAAATGTTCTACATAATGCTCTCTCCTCTTAAAAACTTATAACTTCAATAGATTCCACGTAAATTAAAACGCTCATTGTGTGATAACTCCATTGTCGAAATATCTGGTTGATACCGGGAGCGCTAAAAAGCGTTTACTATGCACTTTGCCAAAGCCTTCTGTGTTATGGGATAATTGGCTGGGGTGGATGCGCACAAACCATCATGTCTCCCCTGAATGTTGCACAAAAATGCATTTTAAAAATTGTTTCGCGGAAACCGTATCGATATCCTTCAAAGACACTGTTTAAGGAGTACGAGGTTCTGGATACTATACAATTATATTTAAAAACTGCATTATCATATTTAAAATTTAATAAAAATTGATCGCTACCCAAAAAATAATCAATACTAGAAACTCCTGTAATGGGAATGTAATGATACCCAAAATGAAAACCACGTTTGGACAACGATCTTTTCGATTTTGTGCCTCAAGATTTTTCAACGCCCTTCCGGAAAACATTAAAACTGAAGAAAATGGGAAACATTTTAAAAAACTATTGACTGCATGGTTTTTAAAAGAGGAAAATCAACACATTCAGAATGAATTAAAGATAATTATTTAATTAATAATTGCGATAAGAATATTTAAACATACGTTTTTTTTGTTGATATTTTAATTTTTTAAAATTTGTACCTATTTATTATTTTATTTTATTTTATTTCATTTAATTTAATTACGTATTTGATTACAATTCCATTTTAATTATATTTTGCGATTATTTGTTTGATTTAAGTTTATATATTTATATTTCTGATGATTATTATTATTATTGTTTAGCAATAGTTTAATTAGTTTTAATTTAATTTAATTTAATTTACATAATTTTAACATTAAATATTGAGATACTTTCCATTTTTATAAATTGACAAAAATACGAAATTATATCATTCTAAAATTATTCATTTCTATTAAGCAATTGATATTTTAAAAATTGACAATCAATTTGCATTTTTATTACATCTGATTATTCTAATGGTAATTTTGTTTTATTTATTATTTGGATTAGATTTAGTTTTATTTTATTTTATTTTTATTTTAAAAAGATTTGAATTTTCTATTTTTAATTTAATTTTTTGTAGACTACCTATTTTAATAATTAGTTTCATAAGTAATCATAATCATAATCATAATCAAGTAATCATAATGCACAAAGAAAATTACTCAAGTCTGCCTTAGAACAGGCTCAGGCCTAGTTAGGCGACTTTCGGTCATAACCATGTCTCAGTCACAATAAGAATCAGTTTTCTGCTATTGCCTCATTTACATACAGTGTGACATGGTAAAATGTAATAGTTAAATTTTGTAATACCTACTCTAAATAAAAATAAATAAATAAATAAAATACAATATGGTATCATTTACTTTTTCAAATTCCATCTTGTGAAGGGACATTCAATGCGACACTGTTTCAGGTATCGGGGGTATATGAAGTGCGATAAGTTATTTCTATTTGATTTTCGATCTCTTTCGTTTTATTCGCGTTTATTTAACTGCTTTTTATTGTTTTTAATAATCTCGATTTTCAGGTTCTATTTTAATAATTTTTATTTTATACCCGTTGTTTGATTTTTTTATAAATTAACTTCTAAACCACTGAAACAAAATCGCGGTTATCCCTCGTGGGCTCTTAAAAGCTTGGCATTGGGATCAACTATTTGTGTACGTAATTTGGTCCTAATTGGTGATGTAGTTTTATAGATACATTGGGTACACACACACAATGAAGTTACGGTGAAAAATCGAATTCTAAATTTTGCTCGTAAACAAGAATTTCCCTATTTACTCCGTGTAATACATAATGCATTTTATGTGTAAGTAAAAATGAAACAATTGAATTGTTATTTTGTCATTTTGTAACAGAAATTCCTTTTCTAGTGCGTTTGTCACAGGAATTATAGAGGTTGTTAGTCTTCTGGGTTTTCTATTGTATTTACCTACATGTAGAAAGGCATATTTTCTACAATCCTATTTCTACAAAATTACTATTTTCTACAAAATTTCCTTTGACTGCTGTCAGTCAGATGTCAATAATATTAGTATTGCCATAACAGAAAAAACATAAATACATCTTAATAAATCGCAAGTATTAAATAAATTCTAAAAAGAATAAAACACTGCATACATTTTTTATTATGACATTTTAGCATAAAATCTACAATTTATGCCATCATAGATTACAAACAATCGTGTTGGTAAGTTGGCAATGCTGCCAGCATTATGTCACTTCATTCCTGTTCCAAAATGGCGAAGGTGACAGACGTGCTTCTGGTGCCAGCAGGGAGAACCAAAACCTTTTAAAAAGGTTACGGCCCTATTTAAAGGTCAGGAGATTAATAATATGTAGTGTAAATTACCGTTTAATCACAGGTGAGTTTTGTTTCTTTATTTTTTGGCAGAATGTCTTTGCGATCGCGGTCATTCAGACCGATCTTTCTATTGTTCCAGTAGGTACCTTTGGCATTTTGTATAGCTCTAAATTCATATAAAACATCTACCTTCATCGCGGAAAACCCCGCCACTCCGATGTGTTAACTCGTCACTGCCTATATCAAATTTCAACGCCTTCGATTTTGCAGTTTTTTTTATGTAAAACCACAATTAATTGTCGTACGGATTTTTTAAAATTTAAATGCCATGTTCCTAGCTCTGGTCAGAATCCATATTTTCCTGGTGGAATAACTTAGATTTAAGACGAACCGGTCTGGATGTACCCATTGCGTGGGTTTTTTTTGTAATCTTGTGACTTAAAGTCGAGACACCTCATTTTGTTGTAAACGGTAATTTTGTGATATTATTTAATTCTATACTAAGTTTGTTTGTTTTTATATGATTACTAATTTTTGGGTAACTTCAAGTAAACAACTTAATAAACATTTTCCTTTATGGTTTATTTCTAATATGAAATCGGGCCGTTTGGCTTTTTTTTTTTTTGGGAAAATTATTACCAAAAAAATATGTGCTTTTCAGAAAGTAATAACACAATTTTTTAATTCTTCAAAATCCGTTTCTCAGCTCTTTTAGCATTTGTCTCTATGTGCTATTTAAACATTTAACTAGTGTAATCCCTACCGATATTCCCAGCATATCTCGCTCAGTTTCCTCATTCGCTCCTATCTCAACCGTATTTTTCCAGTTTCTCGGGTAAATTTATCACTGTGACGATGTCTGCCAATCAGGCGATCCGTGTTAAGTCCTAATCAATGTTTTTGGCTGATTAGTCCGTCTTAGGTAAACTTTTTTCGCAGGTCGCTCCGCATTCCAGAAAGCGCCCTTTTAGCTGATGAACCTAAACAGTGGTGTAATTAATAATGGCAAGTTTGATCGAACGACCATTGTAATGAGACGGATCAACGTGGAATCGTGGCGTGGAAATCAAAAAAAAAAGTTTTTTTTTTTGTGGAAACATTAATCCTGCATAGTGTAGAAATTGCGTTATTTATCTCATCAGCAATGAAATCCACACATACTTGACCCTAAGATACCGCCTGAGTTGTCTTTATTCGAGCAGTACCTAAGTACCTAGTCCGATATTCGAGCAGTAATTGTCCGATGGTTTCAAATTCTGTTTTCACTCTGTCTCCATATATTGGTAGCTATTGGTAGCTAACGGTTCCCGTGCAGTTAGGCCATTGAGACCTGCTTGGTAATTCTGGTCGGTTTAACTCATGACTTAAATCCTATCCGGAAGCCTCTTCGAAGAGGGTCTACCCGGTAAGGACTCTGTTTCCCTTGCCGTGGTATTATGGATGAGCTTCCCTGGGTCCCTTCTTTGCGCACCGCGCGGTGCCAGCCTATGAACAGTGTATTCCGGCGAGTAACTGGAGGGTCTGGAAACGATGTACTGTTTCCTAAGCAGCGGGGGTGAATGTTGTCTTGATGTCAGTCATTCTTAAAACGACCAGTTGGTCACCCAATCCCGAATGCTAGACGAGCAAAGGACGCCACAGTCCGCAAGAAATCGAACTGAATTACAGCTAACATTAGGTAGAAGCCACGCAGGTGGCTTTGTATCCGTGACCAGACTGGAGGACGAAGAAATCCGGTCAAATCTGGTAGCCAGGGCGCGAGGTCGGCCCGCTAGGATTCTTTCCAGTGCCCCGCGGTAAGGTGTTGTCCTCTGACCGGCTTGTCGGCGTAGCTAGACGGTGGCCCTCTTCATCTCCAAGTCTCTACGTTCACCCCAGGTTAAAAGAACGATCAGTATCGATATCTTGTAAATAAATATTTTATAAATATCTTGGTATATTATTTTAATAAAGAAGAACCCGAAGACGAACTGCTTTGATAGCCGATCAAAACGTATTATTCGATCTTATTATATATTAACTAAAATTTAAACTACTTTAACTACTAATTTAAAACTGAAATGTATATTTTTGAATAACTCAGTAGTCATATGCCCTAATATCACAATATAATTACGAATTTTGATAACAATGTCTGTCACAGTCGTTTTTAAAAATAAATTTATTAAAAAAATACTTTTTTTTAATAATGAGTCTTGGGAAGATCTAATTTGGGTGTAATATCAATACAATAGAACATCTTAGGTACATAGATAATCGCGACGAAGATATATATAAATTGAACATAATGATGGCCGAGCAGATTGCTAAATTTACACATGCCAAGCTAGTATGGCTAACTGACTACTTGGATGAAAACGACTATTCTAAAAATGGCTCAGTGCTCAACTCTACAGGAAAAAATAAATTTTCTGAGTGTATAACATATGAGATCACAAACAGTAAAACCAGAAAGCCCTTTCTATATTAACTCCTCGGTGGAGGAGAACATAAACAAGGATAGTATAGAAATGACGATATGCCAAACACGACACAAAACTTATAGCGAAAATCAAGGGGTCAACGAAAATGAACATTTTACGATGCAAGCAGATGATAAGGAATTAAACAGTAAAAAGCAGCTTGGAATCATGCATTTGAATATACAAGGAATAAATAAAAAACATCTAAGCATGGAGATCGTCCTTGAAAAGTACTCTATTCACTTGGCCTGCCTAACAGAGCATTGGATGCAGACAAATAATATCAATTTACTACATATTAACCGTTTCAAACTTGCAAGCTATTTTTGTCGAAAAGATCACATAAGAGGCGGTAGCTGTATCATGATCGGAAATATCCTGTGTAGAAATTACACAACAGAAATTTGTCATTGTTTGTATTTATAGGGTACCGAACAGTGACTTTAACGTGTTCATGTCTTGCCTCGAATCGATTATGGACAAACTCTCAAACTCCTCCAAGCAGATTGTGGTGTGTGGTGATTTTAACGTTAATATCCTAGAAAACTCAGGCAATAGCAATAAGCTAAGAGACTCTTTTACATCATGTGGCTTTACAATGGCATTTAATACTCCAACCAGGATTAATGGACTCAGTGCGACCTGCATCGATAACATATTTTATAGAACGGCAAATTTTTGCTCTATTGATAATGTAATTATACCCTTTTCTGACCATAATGCTCAGATGATCCACTTAGAATCAAATTTGACGAACCCAAATAGTAAGCATGTGTGGAAAAGACAATTCGGCTTTAACGCTATTAACTCATTTATTAGAGTATTAACTAAAGAATGCTTTACTACTGATTCATTAGACCCCAATTCTGACTATGACAATTTAAAAAAAGTTTTTAATCGTCATTTTGAAGCTTGCTTTCCCTCGAAATACAGACTAGTGTCAACAAAAGGCGGTAGGTACGCCTTCTTGGATTGATAATGAGCTTAGAAACGATCTAGGAAAACTTCAAATTCTGCAGGATAATTTAAATGAAAACACAAATTCATTACTTAAGGACTATTATACGAACTGTAAACAAAAATATGACAAAGCAGTAGTAGCGGCTAAGAAAAATACTATAGATAAAGAGATTAAGCAGTCCAATAACAAAACCAAAACTATGTGGAGTATCATTAATAGAGAGGGGAGAAATATTTCAAGTAAGGCAAATGAACCTATTCAATTACTTCACAATGGTTCTAAAGTTTCTGATCCTACAGAAACGGCAAATATACTGAATGAATATTTTATAAACGCTGTTAAATGCGTGACAAATTCTCCTAGTTTACCCTCTTCAACAATTGTAGGTGAGATACCAGCATCAATACTGTTGCATCCTATAACTTCCATTGAATTTGATAAGGCCTTGAATGGCATCAAAACAAAAAGATCAATGGATATCTGGGCACACTCGATTAAATTAATAAAGAATATAGCACCAACGATTTCCAACACCTTGAGGTCTATTTTTAATAATTGTATGAAACAAGGTGTGTTCCCAAATCTAATAAAAATAGCAAAGATAGTACCAGTTTTTAAAAAAGGGAACAAAACTGATCCTGAAAATTATATATACAGGCCAATTTCACTGCTTCCAGCTTTCTCCAAAATTTTCGAAAAAAAAATATATAACAGGCTATATCTATTCGCAAATCAATTCAATATACTAAATAAATATCAATATGGTTTTAGGATGAATATGTCCACCACCTCGGCGATTTCGGAGATGGTAAATTTCATTACCGACACTTTTGAAAATTCTTCCCAACCCGTGGCAGTTTTTTGTGATCTATCCAAAGCTTTTGATTCGGTTGACCACGAAATACTGCTCAATAAATTAAACAGTTATGGGATTCGGGGCAAAGCCAATAATATGATGAAATCCTACTTAACAGGCAGGTCACAGGTAGTAGAAATAGATGGATTTAGATCTACACCTCAACCGATATCCTGCGGAGTTCCCCAGGGATCGATTCTTGGTCCATTATTATTTTTATTTTTTATTAATGATATAGGCAATTGCTTGCCAGCCTACACCAAAACCTTACTCTATGCGGATGATACAAGTTATCTGTTTTACGATAACAATCTTAACGACCTAATGACCAATGCCAATCATGCGTTAAACCTAGCAAGTTCATGGTTCACAGAGAATAATCTCTTGCTTAATGCAAAAAAAACGTAACTATGCACTTCTCCTCAAAATATAAATCGTATGCTATACCATTTAACCCCTAGAGCCCCGATTGGCCGATATCGTCCAAAACACGATTCAGCGTGACGGCCCCGTTTAAATTTTATTTTAATTTCATTTGTTTTATTTTATTATGTTTTATTATGTTTATATGTTTTATTTTATTTATGGATACAGTGGTTTGGCAGTAATTAATGTTTTAATGAGATAGTGTCATAATTCATTTTTTTTACTAATATTTACTAAAAATTTTTGGGACATCAACTTGTCAATCGGCTGAGGGGCCGAGGCCTGAAGGGTTAATATAACTCTAGACAACAGTACTCTAGAATTAAGCAAATCGACAAAGTTCCTAGGTATCATGATCGATCATCATCTTAGCTGGAACATCCATATTAATGAACTGTGTAGTGCGCTTTCTTCGGCAATATATGCGATAAAAAAGATTAAATTCTTAGCTGGTGAAATCGCTGCATTAACTGCGTATCATGCCTGTTTCCATTCTAAAATGACTTATGGTATACTGATATGGTGGAATGCCACAGACAGTTCTAGGGTTTTCATTTTACAGAAAAGTGCACTAAGAGCAATTGCAGAAATATCCCGTGACACGCACTGCGAACCATATTTTCTTAAGTACAAAATACTGACTTTTACGTCTCAATATATTTTACAATGTCTACTATATGCTAAATCAAATATTGACGAACAAGAGGTAAACGGGAATATGCACTCCCACAATACACGCAGACGTGATGACGTTATCCTGCCTAAAGTACGCCTTACGCAGACACAAAAGTCCTTTGGATATTTGAGCTATAAGCTCTTTAACCAGCTACCACTCTCCACAAGAAAGATGGAAACAAAGGCGTTTCAAAGATTTATTAAACAAAAGCTACAATCCACACATGCTTTCTATAAGCTGGGTGATTTTTTTGAGCATGCCAATTCCTTCAAATGGGAATAACATTAATATGTAACTTTCAGGTACCTCATTTTAGTTCTTATTGTTTAATAATAATATTATGAATTTAATATTTAATATGTAGATTACAATGTGTAATATAACATACCTGACCATATACATACGTTGTTTTTTCCAATTTTGTTTTGATACTTCCTATTGTGTGATTATTTTTTTGTATAAAGTGCTTGATGACTATTAATATTCTTATAATAATTATCTATTTTATATGTATACTCATGTACATGGATTCAGCTGTATTTTTTTTAAATTTTTTTTGTCTGCCGTGTAAAGCCGACTTTAGTCAACGCTATTGTCGAATTAATATTTATGCTTTAATCGTTATATATCTACATTTAAACTGACGAATTCTAATATGCGATAATTAGCTTTAATTCATAATTCATGCTTTTATTGTATATTCTGAATAAATAAATTGAATACTGAATACTGAATACGACATTATTAAAGAATTTTTAAATAAAAAGCTAGATTTGAAATTATATATTCAGTTCAGAAATTTCAGATTCTTAAACAGCATTGAGTTTTTTTATATCTTAATTTTTACTGATATTATAAATATCAAAACCGAGACACGACAGTATAAAAACGAGATAACCGACAAGAGTAAAAACGAGAGAAAACTAACCAGCAATATTTACTTACTTGTACCTATTTAAGGGCATAGTATTTAATCTTTTATAATTTGCATGTAAGTAAAATTAGTAGGTATCTAATAAATAATTAATACGTAATATGAGTTTTGTTTTTTTAATTTTTAAAATAGTAGGTAGACAAGTGATTCATTCATTTCTAAAATCAAAGAGGCGCTTCATTGGTTTCGCGCATACGCGCTGCCCATAGTCAACGCGGCACTGACTGTATAGGGAGAGCCCCAAAAATTATAACTCAATGTGTATGCCGTAAGATATAATTTGCTTGCAATAATATAAATGTAGCCGAATGTATCATTGCTTAGTTTTAACAACCTAAATACAATTAGTTTTTTTATTTAATAATACATTTTAATGCCTAAAATAATAATATTAAAATTATAAATGTTTTAGCCCAGCATTGTTCATGGGGTTCTTAAAGTTAAATTAATACATTCACTCTTGCAATACATACAAATATCATAATATGTAAGTCAGAGGTCGAGAACCTATCCATGTTACTTCCCAACCGACACCAACCGACCACCCGACGAGAAAGGAAAGTATTGTGAGCGCACTTTTGGGTCTGTTTATATGTATTCTTCCACAATAGCGCCCAAACGATTAATCTAATTGAGCTGAAATTCGGCATGCAGGCATCATTGGGTCATGGCAAGAGTTCAAAAGATTGCGGTTGAAATCGGTCCACCAGAGGCCGCACTAGTCAAATATCAGGTTCCATATATTGGCCTTAGATAATTTAAATTTGGTACACAGATTTCTTGTTGGGCCGAAATCACATTTTTAAATGTTGGCTGAAATATCTCATATACAATCTGCACTCATAATATTTAAATAAATTTGCATGTGGAGAATGTGATTATGCTTTTACACACCAAGTTTTTAAAGACGGCGAAGCCCTAAATATTTCGGTCTCGAGATTGCTGTCGCCCTCTGTCGGAAAGGACCGCTGTAATCCCCCCCCCCCCACATAACACGAAACCGAATGAATGAAAAAAACTTCATTGCATACAATAAAATCGTGTGTATAATAGGCGGCCTTTCTGACGTGCAATATCTTATCCCCAACCCTAAATGAAATAGTTACAATACTTGAATTATATTACTTAAAAAAGTTGTATTACGAAATCAGATTGAATTTTCACCCGTCAGTATATTTGCGTAAACGATTGAATCGAGCTTGCTTAATGCGCGCTCATTCTCATTATCCGCGCTCGTCGCCGACTATCCCTTTCAATTAGGTCAACCTCCTTCCCGAAAGGACATCACTCTCAAAATCCTCCCATAAGTCCTTAGGCTACTTGCCCGGGAAAGTCTTGGTATGACACAACTGTTTTTTTTTGTCTTTTGGTAGTTAATTGTAAAAAGGTACACGTCTTTATTATGTTGTGGGTTTATATTCTGAAGTAACGGCTATCGGTTGATGAGCGTAGAGACTTGTTAATTTTTTTGCGTAAGTACCTATATATTTTCATGCGTTGCATTTGATTACTTTATAGAATTCACATAAACACTCATGGACAATATATATTATAATAATATCTTAGAACTAAATATTTTAATGGGAATCGAAATGTGATTAAGAAATAATATGTTTAAGTTTATAGTATTAATAAAAACTTACCTAATTATTACATACCTAAACTTATTCATAATAATTAATTATGAGTAGTTACTTAGTAATATAATAAGCGACCCGTTTTTTTTGCCGATTTTTGAGGATTGCGAATTCAAAAATATTACCAAAAGCATGTAATTCTATGTGTAACCGAATGATTATGCAGGGTGGATTTTCTTTAAATGTGTAGTTAGGTTACATTTATAACTAAAGGTACGATTACATTCTGCACAAATATAACTCTGCAATTTTCTATGAACAACATCCAAATGTCTCTTCAATTTACTTTGCTCCGAAAAAGCACTCTTGCATTCCCCGCACAAAAATCTCTTCAACTTTCTGTGAAAGGAGTCTAAATGCCTTTTCAAACTTCCTTTTTCTGAAAAAGCACGATTGCAATCACTACATGCAAATCTCTTATTTTTTTTATGAACAGAGTCGAAATGCCTTTTCAAATTCCCTTTCTCTGTAAAGGCGCGATCGCAATTACCGCATGAAAATCTCTTAACTTTTTTATGAACGTAGTCAAAGTGCTTTTTCAAATTTTCTTTCGACGTGAAAGCACGATCGCAATCACTACATAACAATCTCTTAAAATTACTATGAACGTTTTCTAAATGCCTTTTCAAAGTTCCTTTGTGTGTAAATGCACGTCCGCAATCACCACATTCAAATCTCTTTATTTTTTTATGAACAGTGTCTAAATGCGTTTTTAACTGTGTTTTCGATGAAAAACCACGATCGCAATCACCACATGTAAACTTCTTCAATTTTCTATGAACCGTGTCTAGATGTGACTTTAGATAAGATAGCCGTGAAAAAGCTCCATCACATTCGCCACATTCGAATGTCTTTAATTTTAAATGAACAGCTGAACTATGTTGATTTAAATGGCTCTTATAAAAAAATGCCCTGTCGCACTTCGGACAGACATACGATTTGACAGGTCCAGCAACAGGTCCACTATCACCGACATTACTGCTTCTAGTAGACCCAACTTCGATACTATTTGATTCATTTGGTTCTGACTTTGTGAATCGAATCTCTCCTTCGTATAATTCTACCACATTCCTTCGTGCATCCGATATGAAATTGCTCGTAGCAGTATTGGAAGTTGAATTACCGCATGCGAATCTCGTAAATTTTCTATGAACGTAGTTCAAGTGATTTTTCAAATTTTCTTTCGATGTAAAAGCGCGATCGCAAACACCACATGAAAATCTCTTAAACTTACTATGAACGTTTTCTAAATGCCCTTTCAAAGTTCTTTTTTGTGTAAATGCACGTCCGCAATCACCACATGCAAATCTCTTAATTCTTTTATGAACGGAATCTAAATGCGTTTTTAACTGTGTTTTCGATGAAAAACAACGATCGCAATCACTACATGTAAACTTCTTCAATTTTCTATGAACCGTGTCTAGATGTGACTTTAAACTAGATAGCCGTGTAAAAGCTCCGTTACATTCGCCACATTCGAATTTCTTTAATTTCAAATGAACGGCAGAAATATGTTGATTTAAATGACTCTTATAAAAAAATGCCCTGTCGCACTCCGGACAGACATGCGATTTGAGACGTTTAACAACAGGTCCACTACCACCGACATTACTGCTTCCAAATGACCCAACTTCGATATGATTTGATTCATTTGGTTCTGGATTTGTGAATCGAATATCTCCTTCGTATAATTCTACCACATTCCCTCGGTCATCCGATATAAAATCGCTCGTAGCAGTATTGGAAGTTGAATCGGCGACCTCCGTTTTAATAGCTTTTGTTTCGGCAATATTACTGGTTCCTGATGGTGCACCTGCGATTGGTTCGGGTTTTGTGAATCGAGTCTCACTTTTGTCGAATTCAAGCACGTTCCCTCGTTCATCTCGTATATATGTGCTGATCATAGCAATATTCGAATCCGAATCGTCAGAGACCTCCGTTTTAATGCTGAGTTTTTCTTCGATCTTTACAGTCACGATGCTGTAAACGCACACATTTTGTTCGGTCATCTTAATACGAATAAAGCGACTGTTTTACCGAGAATTTAAATAAATATTAATACGGCATATAAACAAGCGTACAGAGCACGGTATAAATACGATTTGACATCTGTCACTATTTAACGTTGCCATCTTGATAATTTGAAATAATTGTTGCCAGTTCTTTTAGATAAATGCTAAAATAAGTGAGCGAACAGATTGATAAAAAGTTCTCTATAAAGGAGCAAGTTTTCCATACAATAATTCTCGATAAAACAGTCGCTTTATTCGTATTAAGATGAGCGAGCGAATTGTGGACGATTACAGCATCGTGATTGTGAAGATCAAAGAAATTGTCACCGTTAAAACGGAGGTTTCTGACGATTCAGATTCGAGTATTCCTATGATCTATTTAATACAAGATGAACGAGGAGAGGTGCCTAATTTCGACGAAAATGAGACTCGATTCACAAAACCCGAACCAGTCGAAAGTGCACCATTGGGAACCAGTAATATTGACGAAACAAACGCCATTTAAAGACGCCGATTCATAAAACAAATTAAGAGATTTTTATGTGGTGATTGCGACCGATCTTTTTCATCGAAAGGAACTTTGAAAAAGCATTTAGACAACGTTCATAGAACATTTAAGAAATTTGCATGCGCTGATTGCGATCATGCTTTTAAAGAGAAAGGAAATTTGAAAAGGCATTTCGACACTGTTCATAGACAATTTAAGAGATTTGCATGTGATGATTGCAATCGTGCTTTTGCAGAGCAAGGAACTTGAAACGACATTTTCACTCCGTTCATAGAAAATTGAAAACATTTGTATGTGGTGATTGCGATCGTGCTTTTACAGAGAACGGAAGTTTGAAAAGGCATTTAGACAACGTTCATGGAAAATTGAAGAGATTTTTGTGCATGAAATGCGATAGTGCTTTTTCAGATCAATGGAAATTGAAAAAACATTTAGATGTTGTTCATAGGAAATTAAAGAATTATATTTGTGCAGAATGCAATCGTACCTTTGGATATAAATGTAACCTATCTGTTCATTTAAAGAAAACACACCCTGCATAATCATTCGAATTTAAAAAAAAAATGCTTTTGATAATAGTCTCTAGAGTGACAATTTGTTGTGGCAAGGTCTCACACACAATTCTCAACAGCGACAGTCGGCAAAAAAAACGTGTAGCTTACTATAATTCATTATTGCCAAGTATAAACTTTCGATTTAAATAAAATTATTTAGGTACCTATTTGATATTATTAGATATTTTGTCCATGAGTGTTTATGTGAAATATATACAAATAATCCAATATAACACATGGAAATATATACTTAAGCGAAAAAAGAAATAAATGGCTACATTCATCAGTCGATAGCCTCTACTTCAGATTACAAACCCACAACGCAATACAGAAGTGTAATTTTTTACAACTAACTACCACAAGACATAAAAGAATCGGTGTTGTCATACCAAGAATTTCCCGGTAAGTAGCCAAGGGCTTATGGGAGGATTTTGAGGGGATGTATATTTAGGGAAGGAGGGTGACCCAATTGAAAGTGGTAGTCGGCGACGAGTGCGGATAATAAGAATGCAACCCATTGAGCACGCTCGATTCAATCGTTTACGCAAATATACTGACCGGTGAAAATACGGAAATTGTGAATACTCCACTACATAGAATGACTCAATATCTTTAACATCGTCGTGTTTCATTATTTCTTTACGACTAATGGGTTCGACGATACAGTAGTTTAAATGTTCGCAAGAGCGACATTTTTCGAAAATTCTTGCAACATACAACCGTGCATATCTTCTATAAAAAAATCGCTATTTTTTTTCGCGAAACACGACCTCTATTATTTTACGTGTAGAATGCGTCTGCAAAATTAAAAAAATATCGGAGCCATCAATTAAAATAACTGTTCGGTTCGACGTGGAATGGCC
Organism: Micropterix aruncella; assembly: GCA_944548615.1. NCBI lineage: Eukaryota > Metazoa > Arthropoda > Insecta > Lepidoptera > Micropterigidae > Micropterix > Micropterix aruncella. The sequence continues at coordinate 17,116,371 of OX155955.1, read as the reverse complement.
GATATATATGTGTATATAATTTACAGTAGTTAAACCTCTGCTTAATAACCTAGCCGAAGTTAAATATTGCTAGGGAGCGTGGAGGAAGTACCGGTATAATTTGTAATATCTGGATTGTTTGCGATGTCGACGAGGTATTGTTCGGTAATATTCGCGGAGCTCAAACACAAGCCCGGGGCGCTAGCAATCCGTTACTTGGAAAGTTACCCCGGTGTATGCGCGAGACCTATATAGGTGAGCAGTTAAGTTTCACAATCTACCGAATTTGTACCGTATTGAGAATGTTTAGTTATGAAGATGGAACGAAATGAAAATACGTTTGAATACAAAAAAATACGTAGGTGAATACATTGTTTTTAATTTGAAATATTTAAAAAATAAATTTATAAGTCGGTATGATTCAAAGTTAAATGCGAAGAAAATAGTACAATATGGATAAAAAAGAATAAAAGCGTGTATAGCTAAGAAATTTTGATTGTAAAAATAAATATGTATGGCACGGTACTTATCTGATATCGTACTGCAGCTCAGGAATATTAGAGTTAGATACAAAATCTAATTTGCGTACATTTTCAGTACATTCAAATGTAGCAATCAAAGGTAGGTACAGTCATAGCAAGTACGCAAAAGTGGTTCATTTTATTTTTGAGTCCAAGCTCCTTAATATGGATGGAAGCCATTTTTATAACTTAACGTCGCGTTGTTTAGCATTCTTGCCAGGGCACTTACCGATTTTTACTTTAAAACATCGACCAAGACATAAATTATGTGCGTAAAAGTGACGGAAATCTGGCTACCATTACCTACACTGGCCGTGCAGTTAGGTACTTGAATGAATATTTAAAAGGGGTAGTTGTATCACAATTACAACTACCCCTTTTAATACCGTTGATAAACCACAATTTTGAAAGTACGACCCTATTTTATCTAGAGGTACTTTATACAATAGGTAGGTACCTACTACTTGTATTCGATATTTATATATAATAAATATTTAGATGTAAAAGCAGCTACCGTTACAGCATGAACGAGTTTGTTTGTTTGTTTGTTTATACTCTTTATTGTGAAAATGTCACAATGGGCGGGTTTATTGTCATATGGCAATCGATTACAACCAACCTTAATATGACGTGTTATATGTATGTGTGCGTGTAACATGCGTAAGTGTGTGTCTTGTTATTGCATTCGATCAACAGAATTGAAAATGCAATTCCGTTAATTTGATCCCAACGGAAAATGCTGACCCAGCCGGGAATCGAACCCGGGACCTTACAATGTAAGATCAGGCGACCTAGCCACTATGCCACCGGGCCGTGCCGAGTTCCCTTACCAGTGGTCCTATCTTTAATAAAGCTTAATTGCGCAATAGAAATAAAGTGCTCTATAGTTATAAGCTTGACCCACGTAAGTTTGTGAGATTGTCCCTTCCCTGTTGTACGACGTGGAGTATTTATCTCCTCGCTTACCATTTGTAAGGACAGCGGAATGTTTAATCTAACCTAACCCGACAACATTCTTACGTGAGAAAACACAGAACGTCTGCAAGACGGTCATCTAATTCGTGTCCTGCCTGCCAACGTCATCAACATTTCCGCTGCGGGAAGGGGACACAATTAATATTGTCTTCTTCTTCTTCCGGGTAATGTAGATAAATCGACTTCAAATTCTTTCCGTAATCGTATTTTACATTTGACGGGGATTTCTAGGCAATTTTATTCCTAGTATACATCTCATTATTTCGGATGACACGTCTGCATTAGATAATAAATTGTTTAATGAATATATTTGCCGTGCATTATTTATTTGCCATTTGACATCTTAGGGGGTAAATAAATTGCTTTTCCAAGTGAACGCGTTTAATAATAATTTCGTTAAGTATGCATAATTTTAATAGACGTTCGCTTCTTCCACTTATTCACATAATAGAAGGGAGATTACTATAATGGGTATTAAATTTTTTGATGGAAGAAGTCTCTTAGAAGATATTTTAAGTATTTAAGATACTATAAATTACTGTCTGATGGTGATTGACTAGTCACAGGCAGTAGTTTTGCAGATATGCAGTAGATAAGTCGATAGTATCATTTCCTGTCAACTAAACCTAATTCATATACTTATATACTTACTAGGCAACACAACATTATGTACGGGGGGTGAGGGGGGGGGGGGGAGGGGGAGGGGGGGCGGCACGTCAGGATACCGCCGCAGTAACTTAACTTTGTAACCACGGCGGATTTGTCTTTCAGTTCGCCTCTTCCAGCTCCACTTTCCTTATGCCCTCGAAAACGTCGGAGCTCTGCCTTACGAGCTTCCTCCAACCGGGACGACTCCCAGCCAGCGACTCCTCGTGGTTACACCTCTTCACATAGCGCGTTTGCACACTCTGTATGTCAAGAGGTTTATAAGTGTTAACTACTACGGGCGAACCCGTCGCCCCAGGAAGATATAACGACATTAGATCACTCTTTCAACCATGTGGTGAATGCAGAGAGTTAGGGGCTACAAAATTTACGATCAAACTACGACAATAGCTCGTAAGAGTCCAAAGCCTTACCGCGGGAACTGGAAAGTGCCAAGCAGCGGGCCATCCTCGCGCCCTCACTACCAGATTTGGACGAATTTCTCCATCCTCCATTCTAGTCCTAGATTCTTGGTCGTTTGCGCGGCCTCTACATGTCATTAGCGGTAATTCAAATTCGAGTTTCTAAGGATATATGGCGTCAGGTCGGCAATTAGCCCTGCTGCTTAGAAAACGTAAGTTTTTTAGACACCCCGGTTATTCGCCGGATTGCGCAGGCGATTAGCTGATGCTACACGGTACCCAAACCATCGATTTCCACCCGATGCATCTCCCGGACCGGAATCTCCGACTATAACTGTCAGTGACTGGAAGATATAGCCGCAGGCAGAGTCCAGGTCGAGTCCCTCTTTAAAGAGGCTACCGGATGGGAGGTGAACCGTGAGTTAATATGACCTAAGAAAACACAGACATGCCATTAGGCCCAAGCTGCTACTAAGAAACATAAGTCGTCCGCGTTCATTATTTCTACAATGTTGTCACAGAAAACTTTGGTTTTACCAAAGTTTGGTTTAGCTTTTAATCAGGCCAGGTTTATAATTTCACCACCTTTGAAGACTATATGGATGCCTTTTTTGATGTTCTGTAGTACCTAAATCAATAAATACGATTGTGGACTGTGAAGTAAAGAGGGTAGCGATTGGTTTCGTGCAGCTTATGCCACAAGATCCATTTTGTTCTCGGATCGGCTCAACTCACGATTCAGCTCCTATTCAGAAGCCTCCTCATGCGGAAGGCTACCCCGGGTAAGACTCTCGCGTCTCAGGCCTCAAAGCTGGTGGACCGGTTTCTCCTGGCGGGATTGCATCCCGGCGCTACTGGACGATTTGCGCACCGTTCGGCGACGCCAATCGGTTGTGCACTCTGACTAATTGCTGAACGAGTCTGAAGACTATGGTAATATACTGTCTCCTAAGCAGCGGGGGTGGATGTTGACATGTTGTCATGCCACTCTTGAAATGGCCTTGGACCACTCGATCCCGTGTGGTACTACGGGCAAAGAATGCCCAGGTCCGCGATAAATTCAAATTGAATTACCACTGTAATACAACAGGTAGAGGCCGCGCAAGCGGCTTCGGACCCGTAACCAGTCGGGAGGTTGGAGGTATCCTGACGATTAACTCTAGACGGAGATATCCTACCAAAACTGGTAGTGAAGGGGCTAGGCTGTCCCTTGGGTATCTTTCCGGGTGCCTCGCCGTAAGGCGTTAGTCTCTAACGGGCTGTTGGCGAGCTAAACAGTACATTGTCTTTTCTCTAAGTTTTCTATCGCTCATTCCACGGCTGAAAAAACGATCACATAGCGTTATACCTGCCTGGGGTGACGGGTGGGAACTAATGGGCCCTTGCTGAGTTGGCCACGAATACCCATTCTGTTCAGGATTGGTCACACTCACGGGTCAACACCCATCCGGCGGCCCCCACACATGATGTGCGAGCCCAGGCAGGACTCTGGCCTTAGGGCTAGTTTCCCTTAGGAGTCAACCTTCTGGCGCTCCTGGACGGTCTGCGCACCGTGCGGCGTAAGCCAATCGATTGTGCACTCTGACTAACAGACGAGGGAGTCTGGAAGCAGTACTGTTTCCTATAGAGCGGGGGTGGTTGCGGACCTTACGGTGACTGCTCTTGAAACGACCGTCGGCTACCCGATCCTGGGTTAACATCCGGGCAAAGGATGCCGTGGTCCGCGATAGATTCGTTTTACACTGTTTCACCGCTTCGCAAGGGAGAGGACCGCGCAAGCGACCTCGAACTCGTAACCAATCGAGAGACCGGAGTAATCTGGTCGCAATTGGAAGCAAGGGCGTGAGTGTAAGCCCGCTGGGTAGCACTTCTGGCTATCTCGTGTTTAAGGCGTTGGCCTCTTGCGGGCATGTAGCGGAGCTAGGCGGTGGATTGTTTTGTCAAAGTCTTCTGCGTTCACTTCACGGGAGAGAGAATGACTAATCGTTAAAACTTCTTGAGGTGACGGGTTCGCCCGTTGTAGTTGACAACTCTATATATGCGAAAGTCCAAGACTGAGTCGACTGCTAGGAATTCTTTGTGGCTAAGCACACATGTGTGTGTGCACATCTTGCGTTTGTATGTCCCCGGCCCTGGCTCGTAACCAATCGAGAGACCGGAGTAATCTGGTCGCAATTGGAAGTAAGGGCGTGAGTGTAAGCCCGCTGGGTAACATACCTGGTTATCTCGCGGATAAGGCGTTAGCCTCTTACGGGCATGTTTTGTCCAAGTCTTTTTCGCTCACTTCACGGGAGATAGAACGAACAATCGCACTTCCTTTGGAAAAACGGGGTTCGCCCGTTGTAGTTGACAACTCTATTTGGGGTGCAGGGTTAGCCCGTTGTAGTCGACACCGCCCTGCTGTGAAGAAAAGAGCGTGAAGAAACGGTACGATAACAAATACTTGTTGCACGCCACCGCTGATAGGATAGAAATTGGTTTACATACCATAAATTGAAACACAGAATGTCATGCCATCGTGCAAAAGTCGTAATATTTGTACAAACTCTTCATCTATTAAAATATTTTCAAAGCAAACGATACTGCATACGACGCCGAACCAGGGTGCTGATGCAAGAGAGACAAAATCGAACGCTATTACTAAATATGCAGCACGAAGACGAATGAAAATCATGTTCATAAAATTCGAATCGGCAGATCGCTGGCCTTGTCACTACCCCCAATAAAGAGTGATGAAAACAAAGGAAATGCTCCATATAAAGCACCTGATGGCTTCGGTCGGGTATGCCATTGTTCTCGGCGTCATTTAACCACAGGCGCGAGCATCACAAAAGACCGCCATCCGCCTTGCAGACACGTGTGCATACATTTCATATTGCCCCCGCCCTCTATAAGTAATATTACCGGGGACTGATCTGTTTACCCTCCACAATATGAGAGGCAATCACGGCTAAGAAGAACGATGCCTTTGAAACGATATAAAGCATTTCCATATTTAAAGACAATATGATAACATTTTAAAAGCGAATGTGTTGATAGATGAAGAGATGGAAGAGAATAATAATTGTTAAATCTTATGTTTTTTTTAAAAATATCATTCAGCTAAGGGCCAAATTATTCTACCGCATCCTAAATTTCACAATGAATCATGACCGCATTCCTTTGCCGCAGATCTTTAGGGGAAAGTCCCCTAACTCCGGACGGCACCTAGCGTCGGACACTAATAGTATATCGACAAGTCGTGGCGCGATCGATACTAAGACGTAGGAAAAGGAAAAGCGTACGTTTCCCCGCACCCTTTTCACTCTTCTTTATATCCGTGTCCGTTATATAGTGTCCGACGCTAGGTGCCGCCGGCGTTAGGGGACTTCCCCCTACTTATAGACACAGGTTTTGCTGTATTGCAACGCATAGTGTGAGAAATAGCCAATCTAACAAATACATAGTCATATTCATAAGTAGCCTTCTTCGTCTTTACTTTGTTCTAAAATATATACCTACAAATTGTTTTTTAAAAGTTTTTAAACTACATATTAGCAAGAAAAATCCCTAGTAGGTATATATTTTTTTTGTAATAACCTGATATTGCTATGTGAAATCTTACAGATTACCTTATTTATCTAATGTTATCTAATGTTATCCCTTATTATATCTAATGTTAGTCTAACCTTAAAATTTGCTGTATTTTTTTCTGTGGTAGTCTTTATTTATAAAAAAATATATACTAACTCAAAAGTTGACTTCTTGACACCATAATGATAAATGAAAAAAATGTTTGGGTCACCCAAAAACTTTCCCGTCAAGCAGTAACCCTCCCTCCCCCCTCCCCGCGTGTCAAACCCTTCAACCCCCACAACCACCATTCACCTCGCCAACTCCCCCTCCCCCCTCCCCTCACCCCCCAAACGATAGTGGTTGTGTCAAGTGACTATGATAGCAAAACTAGCATATTTTAGTATTTTTTAGTATTTCCGTGCTATTAAAATGGTATTTTCCAAAAAATTGTAGTAAGTATTTCTGAAATGCGGCGGTATTTTTTTTTGCGTCACTTGTATACGAGATATTGACAACGTGATTTCGGTATAACAAGGAATGTGTGTACCTAACGAATTTCAAGTCTCTAACTGCAATATTTCGTAATTGAAGCATGACTAGCGCCGCCCTCTCGTTTACCAATTTTAACTACAATCTTTTAAACTTTTACTATGACCGAATGATGCCTGCATGCCGAATTTCAGCTGAATCGAATGAAGAGTCTAGGCGTTACCTCTACAAAAGAAGCATATTTAGTATTTTGTAGTATTTCTGTGGTATTATAATGGTATTTTTCCAAAAATGACTTAGTATTTTCTTAAAAACGGCGGTAATTAAAAAATTGCGTCGCTTGTATGCGAGATATTCCAATTATAATTTCACAACGTGATTTCGGTCCAACGAGGCATCTGTTCACCGAATTTCAAGTATCTAACGGCAATATTTCGAGATTAAAGTATGACTAGCGCGCCCTCTGGTGGACCAATTTTAACTACAATTTCAACTCTTGCCATGACCGAATGATGCCTGCATGCTAAACTTTAGCTCAATCGGATGAAGCCTTCGGGCGCTATCTTGGAGGAATACACACACACAGACACAGACTCACAGATCTGACTTCAGTCTGGAAATGGTCCTAATCGATATTTCCGTCTTCATCTCGATTTTTTTAGCGCGTTAAAATACTTTCTATAGTGTCGGGAATGTAAAATGTCCTAATTAAAAGCTTGCAGTTTCTTGCAGGTAATTTTTTATTTAAATTGAAAAATATTCGACGTCTTGCTTAGCATTTCGCCGTTATACAACGTTCGCCTGAAATATCTAACTGTCCGCATCTAACTCAGCAATGAAATTAAACAAAGCTTCGCTGAAAAAAACCCACAAGTCATTGCGCTTGGCCGGCCCTAATTGCAATAATATGTTACCGCGCTAAGCCACTCTCCATTCACCGATGTCGCACATTAGCTTAGTATAAGTAGGTACGCACACGCACGCACCTTCACGGTCAACGGGGCGAGGGGATACATGGAATGGCCGTCTTATGAAAAATGACAGGAAATAATACGGCGAAAGGGAAAATATCACTAGCAAATAAATATCCCTAATGTAAGTGGACGCTTTTGTCTATTCCGTTCGTCCCTCGCCTTTTGGCAGATTCCTCCCCAGCGCGGCAGTCAGTGTTTTCTTTCGGCTCGCGGGAATGTGTTCGTCATAAGTGCTTGTCATTTGTCTGCTGAGACGCTCGCTGAGCGTGTAATCGCTGGGAAAATTGATTGAATGGATATTTAGATTCGGCGGAAGCTCTTTTTTCTAATAAAATATCAATGCCATCCGATGAGCTTAAGTAGTGGGCTCGATTGCGATTCTCTTGAACTAAAATCGGAAATTAGTTCGTGTGAAAGAGACAGAGCGGGATATGAAATGGGCGGTTGTCACTTTAATGGATTAAAACTACCCACTGAAGATAAAGCAGCTAAATCTAACACCGCACGAAATGATTTCTTACTTATTCGGGCATCTATAAGTTTGACAGGTATTTTTGATGCGGGAAAATCGACGACAGTTCATTTCATATTCCGTTCTAACGTTCATATTCCACTATCACCAGTGAACTTTTCCTCAAGCTCTATAAAACCTACATTCGCCCGCTCCTCGAATACTCCTACCAAGTATGGAATCCTTACTTTCGGAAGGATATAGAGCACCTGGAAAGAGTTCAAAGAAGAGCAACAAAGTTGGTGCTATCGCTGAGGAACAAACCATACGAAGTACGACTGAAAGAACTTCGCCTGACAACATTAGAGGAACGTAGGCAGCGAGGAGACTTATTAGAAAGCTACAAAATGCTTCACGGTTATTACAGTGTGCCCAACCTCGAGAGCATGTATACCCTGAACACCAATAAGCAACTGCTTGGGCACTCGTTGAAGCTAAATAAGACAATTGCAGCATCGAACCCCAGAAAATATTTTTTGACAAATCGTGTAGTGGATGCTTGGAATGCGTTGCCAGAGGATGTGATCAGTGTTATCTCTGTCAATAGCTTTAAAAATAAACTGGACAATTTTCTTAGTGCAAAACAGTCACAAGTTTAAAAACAAGTGCATATAATATATATATATATATATATATATATATATATATATATATATATATATATACACGCTGTCCCAAAATTCAACGATAAGCGGGCACCAGAGGGCGGACCTGCTCACGACTACTCGAGAAAAAAAAGAAAAAAAAATATATCTGAATCATTTTTGAAATTACAAAAAAAAAAAAAAAATCTTCGAAAATCGACACTCCTAATGGTATTTTTAACTATCATGACCACAATTTTTCAAATATATCTGTTTTTTTTTTTTGGATCGGCAACCTAAGTAGCACTGCTATCCATCACAACCCTTAAAGATACCAGAATACATGTAGCTTTTACACAGAAATTAATCAAAATCATTTTTTCCCCTAAAATTGTGAAAGATTTTTACTTTCATTCTACTTTTACTCATTGTGGTGTATAAAAATAGTACCGACACTACTATGGCAAGTTTTTTAAAAAGTTGACGCAGCTAACCAAGATTCTAAAATGGTATAATACTCTAGGAAAACTAGCTACAAAAAAATGCCAACTATTTCTTAAACAAGGACCGATTTTTTATTACATTATTAATATTACAGTAAATGTTCAAATTGTTGCCCACCGGTATTAATACAGGCACGACATCGCCTTAGAAATGATCGTTTTATTCGTCGTGCATATCTTCTACCATTGATATGATCCGCAGACTGTGTGATTTTTTGGCGAAGCTCGTCCAATGTTGCAATGGGTTTTGAGTAGACTCTGTCTTTCAGACAACCCCAGTAAAAGAAGTCCAGGGGGTTTAGGTCGGGCGAACGGGGTGGCCATAAGATAGGACCAAGTCGCCCGATCCAACGCTCTGGATACTCTTGGTTCAAGTATTCTCGCACAAGACGGGCATAGTGAGCTGGGCAACCATCATTTTGAAACCACATGTTTTGTAAATCACGTAAAGGCACGTCTTCTAATAATTCTGGCAAGTCGTTTTGTAAAAAGTTCAAATAACTATTGCCATCTAAGTTTCCTTGTAACTCAATGGGCCCAATTACTTTTCCATTTAATATGCCCGTCCATAAGTTAACCTTGAATTGATACTGGGATTTGTCTTGTCTCATCAGGTGCGGATTTTCATTGCTCCAACTATGTAAGTTGTGAAGATTTAAATAGCCATCTTTCTTGCAGGTTGATTCATCTGACCATAGAACTTTATTTAAGAATTGGGGATCTTCCCTGTGCTTTTGCAGCATCACACGGCAAAATGCGATCCGTAGTGGATAGTCCCGCGGTAATAACGTCTGCACACGCCTGTAGTGATATGGGTGAAGCCTGTAACGTTTTAGAATTCGATGTGCACAACTTTTTGGGATTCCCGTAGCTAGTTCTATGGCACGTACTGAGGTAGTTGAATCGTTTTCTATTTCATTGAGAACTTCTTCATCGCGTTCCAATCTAGGTCTTCCAGCGTTTCTCCTGTCAGATGGTAAACGTCCCTCTGCAAACGCTTGATGCACATGAATAAATACTCGATAATCCGGGTATCTTTGAGCATTTGGATACCTTTCTCGATACAATCTACTAGCAGCATTAGCATTGGTTCGGCATTCTCCATAAATTAAATGCATATTAGCGTATTCCAACGGTGTGTACGGTAGCGGCATGATAAACGCTAAACAGTCCAAAATACACCAAAACACCAATTCACAAAATACACAATCACAGTCCAAAATAATGCCAGGTCAGTTCAATTTGCAGATCACCAGTCCAAAAAAGCGAAGCCAAAAGTCGTTAGTACGAGAGCCACATCAATTGAATACTTAAGAGGTGCACAGTAAACAAAGGACCGGAGCGTACTGACTTGTATACCTGCCCTATTGTTATTTCAAAGAACATCATCTATCTCTCTCTAAAGTATAATCTTCGTACGCGAATGCGCGCCGTTGCGGGCCGTGTGTGCGTGAATCGTGTATGTGTGTGTAGCTAAAGAATGCAGCGACACAGTGTAACAAATGCCAATCACGATACAGGGTTGTGTTTTTAGAATAAAATCAAGGAATATCCATCACGCTCTAGGGTCGTGATCGGCGTACAGAGCAAAACTATGCGTCACGACCCAGGGTCGTGATTGGCTGTCAAAGTGTTTTAAAATTCTAAGAACTTGAAACAAAAACTCTTTTTTGGAACATAGTAAAGTGATTACTATCAAAAATAAAAACAATCGGTTCATGTTTAAAAAAATTATTGGCATTTTTTTGTGGCTAGTTTTCGTAGAGTATTATACCATTTTAGAATCTTGGTTAGCTGCGTCAACTTTTTAAAAAACTTGCCATAGTAGTGTCGGTACTATTTTTATACACCACAATGAGTAAAAGTAGAATGAAAGTAAAAATCTTTCACAATTTTAGGGGAAAAAATGATTTTGATTAATTTCTGTGTAAAAGCTACATGTATTCTGGTATCTTTAAGGGTTGTGATGGATAGCAGTGCTACTTAGGTTGCCGATCCAAAAAAAAAAACAGAAATATTTGAAAAATTGTGGTCATGATAGTTAAAAATACCATTAGGAGTGTCGATTTTCGAAGATTTTTTTTTTTTTTGTAATTTCAAAAATGATTCAGATATATTTTTTTTTCTTTTTTTTCTCGAGTAGTCGTGAGCAGGTTCGCCCTCTGGTGCCCGCTTATCGTTGAATTTTGGGACAGCGTGTATATATATATATATATATATATATATATATATATATATATATATATATATATATATATATATATATATATATATATATTTATATATATATATATATATATATATATATATATATATATATATATATATATATATATATATATATATATATATATATATATATATATATATATATATATATATATATATATATATATATATATATATATATATATATATATATATATATATATATATATATATATATATATATATATATATATATATATATATATATATATATATATATATATATATATATATATATATATATATATATATTTATATATATATATATACATATATATATATATATATATATATATATATATATATATATATATATATATATATATATATATATATATATATATATATATATATATATATATATATATATATATATATATATATATATATATATATATATATATATATATATATATATATATATATATATATATATATATATATATATATATATATATATATATATATATATATATATATATATATATATATATATATATATATATATATATATATATATATATATATATATATATATATATATATATATATATATATATATATATATATATATATACATATACATATATATATATATATATATATATATATATATATATATATATATATATATATATATATATATATATATATATATATATATATATATAATTATTTTCCTAATAATCATCCCTATAATCAATTCTATAAAGAATATACACAAAAAACTATCAAATATTTTTAAAATATTTACTTTTCACATATTTTACTTTTTCTTCACTGTAAATACACCATTTAGGTTAATATAAAGTTTCTAAATAATTGGAAAGAGCTGAGTGCTTCCTTTCATAAAGATAAGGGCATATCACGCTATTAATTTAAAGGTTTGATATTTATATATATATATAAT
>OX155955.1:17018557-17103835 GCA_944548615.1 Micropterix aruncella | reverse complement strand
TCACAAAATTTCATGAGAATCGGTCAAGCCGTTTCGGAGGAGTACGGGAACGAACATTGTGACACGAGAATTTTATATATAAGATATATATATATATATATATATATATATATATATATATATATATATATATATATATATATATATATATATATGTATGTATATATAAATTACTACCCATTGAAAAAGAAATATTTTAACGTATACATATTAGCAATATTTCAGTTATCTATATACGAGTAAACTAGCAAGTTATTGAAATTTGATACGTAATCGCGCGATGTGGCGGCCCTTATTACTCGAAAATGAGTATAGTATAAAAAAAAATTGCTGAAATTCCGCCGACCTAAGCAGGTACTCATGCTGAAAAGTTTCATAATGAAAGTTTCTCCAGACGTTCTTAACATTTTACAACTTAACTTTGACCAAATTTACCAAACGTGAGCACCAGTAGCAGACCGCCCCTAAGTTGACATTGTTTGCAGTGCATCGGTCGACGTCAAGTGACAATCTGACCCTCTATAATCATGCCACCTCCTCCCTCCATCCACAATATACCCCTCTCCTCTGGTCGTCACTTCACGTTAGCCACCCGACGTTTGATGTTCTACTTGTCTTGTAGCGCTTAAGCGCATTAATGCCTCAGATTGCAATAATTATGGCGTGACCGTTAACACTTAAGCTACGTCGGACTTAAGCGCAGATCGTAAAACGGCTTTAGTAGTATCTACAGTACCTGGTTATATCATTAAGTCTAACATGCATTTCAGTACTGGTTTGTACTATGCAATATTCTTCAACTTTTGAACAGTGCATAATGTCAGGGGCCTGTGTTTTTTTAATGTTATGTATTCAAAAATATAATTTTCCCTAATTACAATATTACCCGTCCTACCTTTGGATTATTATTATTCAAAAAGTAGGTAAAAAATCGTTGGGTTTTTCTCAATATACTTACCAGACATTTTTTTTACACAAGACCTATTTATTACCCTTTTTGTATTTAAAATCGTAGGAACAATTTGACGTATCACGTATGCTTTGTGGGTTTCTGATATATTTTTTATTTTTTACATACTCGAGCGTACTCGAACGTACGTGATACGGGTTGTTGCTTTTGGGTGATATTATAGCGGCCGTATCAGGTACGTTCGTATAGTAAAGTCGTTTATAATATAGCGTGGGTGGAGTTTGAAATGATATTTTAAATGTTTTCAAACACCCGAGAAGACTCGAATTCGAAAGAACGAATGCGATAACACAAATCTTCAAATACACAAATACCACCAAAATAAACCTTTCGGTATATAAAAAAATTTATTTGTTGATTTTATGAATAATGAATAAAAATCCTTTACGATGATTTGACATAACATTAGTGATGAGAAGAGATGTCATTTCCATAATTCTCCCCATGTAGATGTAAAATATATTTCTGGCTAAAATTTGAGGATTTTATTATTTCAAGCGGTAGGATCCGCTTTTTTAAATACGGTAGCTAAAATGTGTTTATTATTTACATAGGTATATAATAATATAATTCATAGGTATCCGTACAAGGTATATATTACATAGGTATATAATTCAATTCATATACACTAGAAACAAAATATGAATTAAAATTCAGATAAATTGAATAGCGTAATCCAATACTTGCACAAATGCAACGAAAACTGTATAATTTGACCAGATACTGTACATCTAGTTATCTTCCAAAAAATTAGGTACCTATCAAAAATAAAGGTCTTACAGTGATCTTTTTTGTTGCCTTAATTTACCTTATAAATTATAGTTTTCCCCGAAAAGTTTGCTTGTTAATATGTAGGAGGTATAGAGCCACAATATAAGCTTTTCGTAGCCTACTACATACCATTTCCTTTCGTTTCTTACATCGCTGCTTACTTCAACACATACGTAGGAACCTAGTATTTATAAGAAAATCTTCTGCTAGTGGACTTTCTAAGTAGACGAAATGAAAAGTCGCTCCCTTTATACGTGACCTCGCCCCCGCCATATTTCCCACCGTTACATTTGTTCTCCGACGCTTTCTCCTTTAGATATGCTTACTATTTTCACTAAGCAGATATGCAGTAATCCACGCACGTAGGTAATACTAATAGTAATAAAAAGAAATGCCTTTACGCGTCACTTGACTCACTTCTTTCGAGCGGGGGAATACAACGCGATTGTGCCACGTCCGGGCGTGTAGTGGCAAGGAGGAAATTCAAAGTCTGAGGATTGGCAGAATCCGAAACAAGCTTAAACCCAAGAAAAACATGTATGAGTATATTTAATATAGTCATAATACGGGAATTACTCTTGCCTTTATATTTGTTTGATTATATTTATTAATATCTTAATAAATATTTATCCTAATTTATTATTATTTTGCTATATTATTAAATTTAAATTAAGTACATCTAATTATTCTAGAAACAAAATGTTTGTTAAGTTAATTTAGTTAACCATATTATTAAAATATATATGTCATCAAATGTCCAAAAAATATGAATATTAAATATATATATATATATATATATATATATATATATATATATATATATATATATATATATATATATATATATATATATATATATATATATATATATATATATATATATATATATATATATATATATATATATATATATATATATATATATATATATATATATATATATATATATATATATATATATATATATATATATATATATATATATATGATTGGTTTTGTGTAAAATCTTTTTTTAAAGAATTCGTTTAAAGGATGACACTTTGATGAAAAAATAAAAATAATAAAAGCCACTTACATAGCTGGAAGGTTTTTCCCGGACTGGATTGGGAAATGCTTATTTTAAATGAGATGGTAGACCGGGGACAAATGATACAGGGGACAGTTAAAACAAAGCCGTTTTCTCAGTTCCTATGATAGCTATCAATGTGTGAGTGCCAACAGATTATACCTCTATAGGGCCCCGTATAACCTCTAGTTAGTCGCCGACGTCGGATTGTGCAAACGCCTACAGGGAGCCGACAAAATTTCACGACCCCAAATGTAAGTTTTACGTAACATTTCAATCAACTTATTTTTCATGATGGATGTAATGATGTTCACTTTTGCCTTACCTATCATGTACCTTTGGGTCTTGAGATTCTTTTGTGTATTATTTTGTCTGGATATGTGCTATGTAGTTCAGAATAAATTGTTTTTTTGGAAAAAAGTGTCGCCGGGGACGATTGATACAATATTGAAGGGGACAATTGATACGTATCAATTGACCCCGTGTATCAACTGTCCCCGTTGACGATTCATTATCCAGTATTGTCAGTTTTATGATTGTCATGACTA
The DNA here is from genome assembly GCA_944548615.1 of Micropterix aruncella. Classification (NCBI taxonomy): domain Eukaryota; kingdom Metazoa; phylum Arthropoda; class Insecta; order Lepidoptera; family Micropterigidae; genus Micropterix; species Micropterix aruncella. Next base: position 17,100,480 of record OX155955.1, on the reverse strand, counting down.
ATTAGTCTTCATGACGACATAATTTTGATTTATATGGTACAGCGCCCCTCTATGATCTGTTGTTATCGTTAATATGATAGCCATCTCCTTTTTCACATATCATAATTAATATCTCAATAATACGTATTTCGGCAAGAACCAAAAATAAAATCGCCTAATGTCCGGTGAAGAAATGACCAACGGACTCATAAATTTATTATTGTAAATTGGGAATTTCAAACAAAAGATAATATACACCTGAACAAATAAAAGGGCACTTAAATAAAAAGGATCAACCAAATTTGTAAAAGCAGGTACCAAACGCGAAATATCTTAAAAACGGACGATTTAATAAGGAACGTAGGAAAAGGTATGATGCTAATTTGACAAGTCATTAGCAAACGGGAAAGACCAGGCACCTGCGGTTAAATGAGTAAAAAGTTTCGAAGTCACTATGGTAGACTTGTGTGAAAATTCAAAGTGAACGGGTGTCCATTTGTGTGTTTTATCTACACGTATTAAGTGAGTACAGATACAGACGTAAGGGTCCTACAAACCCTCGTTACGAGCCTTAGTACGAGGAGACGGCAGCAGCGGGACTGTATCCAGGAAGTGCAACAGCATCCAAGGTAGGAACTTCTAGTTCATTAGGCTTACGTGACCGAGCTCTCCCCAGGGTCTGATCATCGCTAGTGGATTGCGAAGCTGGGCCACCAAGGACCATTCTAAGCCATTTAAGCCTTTTAATTCCCTTAATTTCCATTTAATTTCCAATTAAAAAGTTAAAAAAAAATAATAATAATAAATTTATTAATTTTTAATGGTATTTTAAAAATATTTTTAATTTATTTATTACATTTAATTTCTATAATAATTTCAAAATCATTTTATAAAGAAGAGGAAAAACTATCGTCATTTGAATGTGGATTTCATAGAAAACTTTTAGCTCGAAATTCCTTTTTCTTTACATTTTTTTTTCGGTGATAATCTGCACGGAGAAACTGGCATAGAGCCAGAATCACCACGACAATACGAATGTTTCATATATAGTGGTGCTTGTATAGCTTTTCGCTCGTCTATCTGGAATGAATAATGAACGTTTGTCACCTTAATTAAGTTGGTTGTTACATACAATTCATTGCTTATGTACTTATTTACTCTGACCCGCCTAAATACGGGACAGTTCAGTCCTTAGTTAGGTGGGTACTGAGCATTTGCCACATTTACGTGTAGAATTTTTTCGAGTTACTTATTACATTACTAACAATGTGGCTAAATTTGTACAAAAAAAATACGAGTAAAGTATTTAATAATAATTATAATTAATAATAACGTATTCTGCATTCATTAATTCTGTATTTATGAAAAATGAAACTGATTGATTGATTCACTGACTAATTGATTGACATATCAACCAGCCGAAACCATTGGACCTAGAGGATTGAAATTTGACATGTTTTTTTTATTGATTTTTCTCAGAATAAGTAGCAAAAAAAAATACAAACACTAAAAAATAGCCAACTAGGCCAACTAGCCCGTACTAGGGTAGTTTTTTATTTTTTACATGAAAAGTTTTTGTAGGTAGATACTATATTGTAGGTCAACACTAGGAAGCGATTTCTTCAAATTTATACGGAAACGGGACCTGTGGTGGGCGAAGCCGCTGGGCAAATGTATCTACGTCGTAGTTATATTTTTGTTCTAGATGCCTCGAACAAGGAAAAGAAACACGGACAGAGGGTCTAAAGACCTGTTATTGTACGAGCAGGCTTACTTAGAAATTATAAATGGCAAATCTATCAGAGAGGCAGCAAACATGTTCGAGTTGCAATTTGCTACTCTTTATAGATTTAAACAAAAAAAAGACAGTGGCGTAAATTCTACAGTGGGTTACAAGAACCCTTGTAATAAGGTTTTTACAGAAGATCAAGAGGCTACCATTGTAAAATATGTAATACGCACTGCGGACATTTATTTTGGGTTATGTCCAAAAGAAATCAGACGATTGGCATATAATTTAGCGGCAGCTTACCATCTTAAAAGACCCGCTACTTGGGATGAGAATAAGCTTGCAGGGGCCGATTGGTTTGGCGCATTCATGAAGCGCCACCCAGAACTATCGATCAGGTACCTATACATAACTACTATTTAGCTCTTGTTATTTGTCATTATTTTATGCTATGTTTAATTAATTTTAGGTGTGCTGAGGCCACAAGTTTATCTCGTGCGACCAGCTTTAACGTAGCTAATGTAGCGGTTTTTTTCGACAACCTCCAAAAAGTAATGGAACGATCCAATTTTCCGCCACAAGATATTTATAATACAGACGAAACAGGAGTCACAACAGTCCAAAAACCAAACCATATAGTAACCAGAAAGGGAAGGAAACAGGTAAATAATTTATTATTTTAGTTTTTTAACTTTGAGCCAATTCAGTTAGATAGAAATAGAGTCTATGTACCTATACGTTTTTAACCTTCTGGCTGCCACCTTCGTAATATTTAGCCTATATGAGCAAAAACCTTAACCCCTTGAGTATGATACGACCAAATCTGGTTCTGAAACAATTATCCGTTGAGTATGATACGACCAGATCTGGTTCCGCGTTTTTTTCACTTCTTTGACGTTCTCATTTATTCATAATTATCTAATTGTTTTACAAAATGATATTTCAATGTTCTATATTCGAAATTTCAATGCAATCATTGTGCAGTTGTTCTTTTTATGATTGGTGTAGTAGTTTCGTAGTTATAGTACTTTAAGGTAGATGTCGCCGAAAATCCTGCAAAAGAGACAGATGCATCCATGAAAATACCCATTTACTCCAAGGGTTAAACGATATGTCGCTGGAAAAGTTTTTTATATTTCACAACTTTTACAATGGCGGCAATTTTCGAATCGCTGTGGTAAAACAGTTGTCGCTACTTTCCTATATGCAAAAAAAAATTGACCCAAATTTCTCTACTATGATTGCATTGCTAGTACAAATAATACCTACAAGAAAAAATATGTTGGTTTACACTTTTTTACGGTAAGTAAATAAATTTAAATCAATAAGATTGAATGTTATTTGTTTAAGGTTGGGGCACTTACATCTGGAGAGCGAGGTACCCTTGTGACAGTCACCGTTGCAGCTAACGCTTTAGGAAACGCCATTCCCGCCATGTTCGTCTTTCCGCGAATACGCTACAATCCTAATTTTGTTCGCGATGGACCCGTTGGTTGTATAGGTGCCGGAAATAAGTCAGGGTGGATGGAGGAAAAAGAATTTTTAATATTCTTGGAACACTTCAAGAAGTATTCTCAGGCATCCATCAACCATAAAGTTCTTCTTACTTTAGATAATCATCCGTCACATATAACCATTGCAGCACTAGACTACTGCAAGGCCAACGGAATCGTTATCCTCTCATTTCCACCACATTGTTCACACAAGCTCCAGCCAGTCGACAGAACAGTGAATGGTCCATTAAAGAAAGCAGTTAATTCAGCGTGTGATGCGTGGATGCGCAACAACCCTGGTAGGACGATGACAATCCATGATATTCCTTCAATTGTTGCTCAGGCCTATCCTAAGGCTTTAACACCGACAAATATTCAGGCTGGATTCCGCTGTACGGGAATATATCCATTTAACCGACAGATATCCACGGAGCTAGACTATGACCCTTCTTTTGTCACGGACAGACCCCTTGAGACGAATTCACCTACTCCAGTTGCGGAGGTTGCTGAAAATGCTCAGTCTTCCACTTTCCCCATGGTGGCTAGATCCACCCTAAGGAACTTTCGAAGTGTAACTCACACCGTGCCACATATCCCTCTGAAAGCAAATTCTCCCGCCCCAGACGACAAGATCCAACTAGCCACTCACACCGGGACGTCAACGACTACAATATTTAATGACTTCCGACCTCAAATGAATTCCTCTGTCTCTAATTCTCCTATCATAACTGCGGACGTTTTTCAAACAATTATGTCAATGGACGTGGACCGTTGTGATAAAAGTGATCATGAAGGATTTATATCAGCAAACATGGAGTCATTATTTGTATCAGCCGATTCTCTAGTGCTAGAGGAGGCTATTAGAAACTTAGAAGCCACTGAAGACCTTATAGACCCGCTAAGTGTTAAGGATACCATTGGTGATATTTCTCGAAAGCACACATTTTCGGAATACGTGGATAAATATCCAGCTGCGAAAAGAGAAATAACACCTAATCTAAGTCCCAGAAAGACCGATAATATTTCTAAAGCTTTCAAAAAGCCATACCCACATTTTCCTGACGAAATACCTGGCACTTCCACGTCCTTTACAAAAAGACGTCAACTACCTTTGGTACAAGACTCACCCATATTTGACCTGGAAGCAATCCAACCATTTCCTAAAGCTCCACCACGAAAAGATACAGTCAAAGGCCGAAAAAAAAGGAAATCAGCTATTTACACTGACACACCTGAAAAGGATCAAATACAAAAAGAGACTGATGAAAGTAATAAAAGAAAAGCAGCAAAAAGAGCAAAAATTAATTTAAACATAAAAGACAAGAAAAAAAAACTAGCAGTAGCTGAAAAAAGAGGAAAATCTCAGGAAACCAAAAATAAACGAGAATTACAAAGTTCAGCCAATATAAGTGACAAAGATGTAGAAGAATATTTTTGTTTGGTATGTGGTGAATCATATTCGGCAAGTAAGCCAAATGAAACTTGGATACAATGCACTGCATGTAATTTATGGGCACACGAGGAATGTACGCCTCAAGATGGAGGGGGATACGTTTGCCAAAACTGTGACTCAGACTAATTTACTTAATTATATGTATTATAATTCCGGGTAACGTAAGATTTGTAATACTCTTGTACATTTGTGATACTCTTGTACAACCAAAATATTTGGTGAAGTTAGTTTTTTTATTCTTGTTACAATACCTATATGATAACGTTGACTGAACTAAATTAATAATGTCAATTTTGATCTCGATTAAAATAAGTAAGTTACTTATGCCTATGTTCTAAGTTTGGTTTTTGTTTAATCTTGTTTAATAATTTATTGACATTTTAGATATATTTTAGATGTATCTTGCCGTGCGCCTTTCACAGCGTTTACCTCGCATCGTCTGTACATGGCTTTATGATTATGATTTAGAATAGAGTAATTATAAGGTTAATTTTTAACCCCGAAATAAGGAGTATTTTAGACCAAAATATTTGGTGAAGTTAGTTTTTTAATTCTTGTTACAATATCTATATGTAGGTTTATAACGTTGACAAAACTAGAATTTTGATCTCGATTAAAATTAGGAAGTTACTTATGCCTAAGTTCTAAGTTTGGTTTTCGTTTAATTTTGTTTAAAAGTTAGTTTTTTTAATGTATTTTATATGTATCTTGCCGTGCACCTGTCACAGCGTTTTCCTGGCATCGTCTGTACATGGCTTTATGATTATAATTTAGAATAAAGTATTTATTAAGTTTATTTTTAACCCCGAAATGATTAGTGTTTTAAACCAACATATTTGGTGAAGTTATATTCTTGTTACAATACATACCTATATGTAGGTTTGTAACGTTGACTGACCAAGATTAAGAATGTTAATTTTGATCTCGATAAAAAAAAGGAAATTACATACTAACGCCTAAGTTTTAAGTTTTCGTGACATTTTAGATGTATCTTGCCATGCGCCTTTCACAGCGTTTGCTTCGCATCGTCAGTACGTGGCTTTATGGCTATGATTTATAAAGTAATTATTAAGTTTATTGGTAGCCCCGAAATGAGGAGTGTTTTAAACCAAAATATTTGATGAATTAGTTTTTTTATTCTTGTTAGAATACATACATGTAGGTGTATAATGTTGACTGAACTAAAAAAGAATGTTTGTTATGATCTCGATTAAAATAGAAATGTTAAATATATATGTACATTATATCTAATAAAAATGATCCCGAACAGTTTTACTAGTTTTATTCGTAAATACCAAAGTGACTTTTAATGTTTATTATTAGGAAAATAGTAGTTAAAAACTGATGGGGACAGTTGAAACATGGGGACGGTTGATACAAACTTATTTTCATACAATTTCTTACTTTTAGTTTTCATTAACTATTTTGGATTTGCTTGCTTAATTTACAAAAAGAAAACTTGAATTATACTTGTTTCTTTAAGATTCGTCACTTTGTTTTCATTATAATGTTATAGGACTTGTATATAAAATTTTAGAGGATGATTTATATAATTAATTTTTCAGATATTCGCACCTAAATATTCTATTTCTTTTCATATCTGAGTTAAAAAGCATAAAATTATCTATCTATTACCGTTAAAAAATAGTCTTTCATGGAACAAAATGTATGTTTTTTCATCGGCTGAAATTATGTATCATTTGTCCCCGGGTATGGGACAATTGATACAATCTACCATGGTCTCTTTTCTGGTCTACAGTCGTTGCAGTATTTGACTTTAATTAAAATTGATTATTGAATTAGATAGCTGAATAAATTGTCTATTCAATCATATTGATACATCTATCTAGAGTTTAATACTTTAGGCAATAATCACCTGAAAGTAAAAAGTGATCCAACTGTCCCCGGTCTCCCCTATGTCTGGATGAGCACTACTTTCGACAGTGCAATGTAGGTTTAATGGGATCCCTTTATCGCTAGCGAACGATCGCCGTTCATCCACATCTCAAAAACAAAGCGTATCCTTATGCAAACCAAAATAAAATGTCTTTATTAAAGACAAATTAAAGCAAAAACAATGAAAAAAATCACAATCAATCGTCTCTTAAATGCGGAATGACATACCGAAAATTGGATTTGAAATTCGAATATATCCACTCTTTAAAAGGACGATATACGATTGCAGTGCTCGCTATCAGCCAGCCATTAAATGAAAATAAAAATAAAATACTTCATTTGCTCGTTCCCATGAAATAAGATATAAATCGTAATTTCTGGTCGAGAAGTGTATACTTAATGCTATATGATATTTACAAGAGTTCAAAACATAAGATAAAATTGTACAATATTGTTAATATTTGATTGGTTTTGTGTAAAATCTTTTTTTAAAGAATTCGTTTAAAGGATGACACTTTGATGAAAAAATAAAAATAATAAAAGCCACTTACATAGCTGGAAGGTTTTTCCCGGACTGGATTGGGAAATGCTTATTTTAAATGAGATGTATGTCTGGATGAGCACATATATAATATATATATATATATATATATATATATATATATATATATATATATATATATATATATATATATATATATATATATATATATATATATATATATATATATATATATATATATATATATATATATATATATATATATATATATATATATATATATATATATATATATATATATATATATATATATATATATATATATATTGTCGCAACAGTAGATAATTTACGAATTGAATAACAGACCGAACGCTCGTCATGGTAAATACAGTTAATTAAAATACAATTCAATACAATAGAAATACAGTGCATTAAAATCATTCAAATTAATTAGTATGAACTGCAACTAATTGTATAGGTACTTAATAATATTTCCAACCGAATATAAACAAACATATAAAATCGAAGACTATCGCTGTTGTTTGACATTATAAATAGGATAGAAAACGAATTTACCGCGTGAATTTTGTAGCACCCGACGTTTCGGTGACGTTGCAGCCGCCGTTGTCCAGGGTAGACTGACCAGGGTAGACAGAAAGCCTTCTTAATTTAAGCATTTTCAGAATTAAAATCTTATTTTGTTTCTTTTTATTTTGTTTCGTTTATAGTAAAACTTATGAATGATAAATCAATCGCCCTTATTTTAAATTTATTCTGCTAATATATTCATAATCAATAACAGTTATATGCCAAAAATTTAGAAAATCCATTATCCGACTCCTATGCATAACCGTTGCCTAAAACACGACGTAATCGCAAAGTTTGCCGATAGACGCAGCGACTAGAAGCCGACTTTAAAAATGTTGAATGTGCTCCGAGGATCTCATGTCGAATGTGCGTAATCATTTCTTCTTTGCGTCTCGTTCCCACTCTTCTCTCTTTATAGACAATAGGTGGCTCTCAAGCGCTTGTGTGGCTGTGCGCCACTGCGCTTGCCTCCTGTAATATCCGCATTGCTCTCAATGGCGCGTAGGCGGCGCCATTCAGTCGATAAGCTAAAGAATCTTTACAGGGGATGATCTTAGGGATTCGGCTGTTAGAAGTCAGTAGGTAAAATATTCAGGTTCTAGATAAAATATCGCTAGGAATAAAAATGAAAAGAAAACGCTTTATATGATGAAAGACATCGGGGAGCTTCTTTCGTTGAAGCAATACGTCACAGCTATCTTAGCCTAATAGGAAAACACGTTTTTCGCTAAAAATAATATACAACTGTTATTAAAATTATTAATAAAGGCAGCTCGTATCGATTGTAACTAACATTGGATTCCAGCAGAAAATAAAACATAATATTTTTTAAAGCAATACACCTATAATGATATTGGGGAGGAGGAGGGGGAAGAATATAGATTTATGAGCGAGTGCTTACGTGTTCTTTGAGTCTGCGTTTGAAGCAATACAAACTCGGTGCTGTCCTTACATTAGGGGTAAATAACTCCAGAAACTGACTCCATGTACAGATAAGGAGTGCGAGTAGAAATCACTATTGTGACCAGGGATCGAGGTTGTATTCAGATCTCATAGGGCACCAGCGAGCTGATAGAGCAGCGGACCTACTTATGAGGTATCTCGGAACGGCTCCTTCCAAGATTCCAAATAACAAACCGAGGACCCTCGTATCTCTCCTTTCTCAGGATGTCAGCTAATGAAGTCTCCTTCTGTATTCAGTAATACATATTATCATACTTTCTTAGGTCATAAATAAGGCGAAATTAGACATTTTTCAGCCTTTAAAGACTGTTGACTAGATCTTTATTGATGGGACGGGATCTTCCTTGATCTTCGTTAATAAGTGGCGTTAGAAAGCGCGGACTAGCCGACAATGCCATGCATCGTGTGGTTTTTTTTACGCAGCTCTTGAAATTGATGAGTTTGTAAAGGTTACATTAAATTCATATTACAAAGATTTTTCTGTTTGAAAGTATTTCTTATGATTTTTATTGTATCATTTACGGAAGTAATTATCGTGATATGTCTGAGAGAAACTAAAGTATGTGAACCGCAATTTACCAAAATACCTGAGTATACATTTTAAGGAAATACGTACGTGACCAAAGTTACAACTCTCGTCACTCAAACTCTCTCATCTTTCGTTCCTCTCCGTCTTGCGTAACATGAGTGGATTAGTTCAGGTTATAAATAGGATAAAAAGGAATTTACCGCTTTAACATTGTAGAACATCGTGGATATATATAATGTACGATCAGCTGGCCTAAAATACATACAATTTACTCGTAAGATCACTATGCCACAGGGCCGGGGACATACAAACGCAAGATGTGCACACACACATGTGTGCTTAGCCACAAAGAATTCCTAGCAGTCGACTCAGTCTTGGACTTTCGCATATATAGAGTTGTCAACTACAACGGGCGAACCCGTCACCTCAAGAAGTTTTAACGATTAGTCGTTCTCTCTCCCGTGAAGTGAACGTAGAAGACTTGGACAAAACAATCCACCGCCTAGCTACGCTACATGCCCGCAAGAGGCCAACGCCTTAAACGCGAGATAGCCAGAATTGCTACCCAGCGGACTTACACTCACGCCCTTGCTTCCAATTGCGACCAGATTACTCCGGTCTCTCGATTTGTTACGAGTTCGAGGTTGCTTGCGCGGTCCTCTCCCTTACGAAGCGGTGAAACGGTGTATACCGAATCTATCGGTATCCTTTGCCCGGCTCTTCGCCTAGGATCGGGTAGCCGATGGTCGTTTCAAGAGCAGTCGCCGTACGGTCCGCAACCACCCCCGCTCTATAGCAAACAGTACTGCTTCCAGACTCCCCCGACTGTTGGTCAGAGAGCACAGTCGATTGGCTTACGCCGCACGGTGCGCAGACCGTCCAGGAGCGCCAGAAGGTTGATTCCTAGAGAAACTAGCCCTAAGGCCAGAGTCCTACCCGGGCTCGCACTTCATGAGTGGAGGCCGCCGGATGGGTGTTGAGCCGTGAGTGTGACCAACCCTGAACAGAATGGGTCTTCGTGGTCAACTCAGCAAGGGCCTATTAGCTCCCCTTGGACTTTCGCAGATATAATGATCTAGATTAAGCATTCGCAAATTAATAAGCATTCGCAAATAAATAAGCATAGGTAAGTATGTATCACATCTCTCGTCCTGCCAAAACAGCAACCCCTTGTCGAAAAAGGCACATCTCTGCGTATGAAATGCGTCGATTTGCACGCGATAGCCGTGGATGATGCGCGTTGATTCTCATCCACCCCACTCTCCTCTGGATTCTGTCCCCATACGAGTACGAGTGGAGATGGGTGCAACGCGCTGTGCGGACGTAATTCACTTAGCGCAAACGTCGTGTTTGTGACATCCGCGAATATCGGTGACGTGACGAAATCAATCGCCCGTGCTCGCCATCGCTCCTATGACGAATGCTTTGTGGGGCCCTCGGCGGGGTGTATTGTGGTGTAGTGGGCGGCCGACACCCGTCAACAAATCCCTTCCTCATCATATTATACCTAATATTCATATGAAAGTATCGCCCATAGCGTTATTGACTAAATATAATATCAAATAAATACGGGGAAATGTTTATTTATACAGTTAAATGTTATAAATATAAGTTGGTGCAATGTATTCAATTGTCGCGTAGATTTTTGGCATACTGTCGACAAGTTTCTTTAAAGCGGTTGATTATATTAATCGACTTCAAGTGTGAACTAAATTTAGACACAACAGGTCTAGATGGCATTATCTGGGCATTTAACATGTATCTATATTCTTTTTTAGAACCTCACATCTATACAAATAAAAAATAAATGCTGTTCGTTGGTTGAACTGCATATTAGGTTGAACCGACATGTATTTTTTTTAATGTTCGTAAAATGTCCGTAATAGTCCAAATAAGGTCCAAACGGAAAGGAAAATTAAAAAAAATGCCTGGCAATTTAGAAAATTCGGGAAAAATTAAAGTGCTTTTTTTCTACTCGCTTTTTTTCTACGAGATTCGAACGATGAATATCCGTACTTTTTTTTTTTGGATGGATACGATATATTAGGTTGATTCTTTTTTGTTTTGATCGCTATGCTTTCGGCATGGAAATATTTCAATCAAATGTATTCAATTGAAAAAATATCTAGAAGATCTGGAGAAAAAATTGGAAAAACGCATTCCAGCCTAAATTATAATAAAATTACATTTTTCTGCTTTGTGTTGTTTCGCGATCTGTCCAATAAATGTAGGTATTTTATTTATCGGAAACAAGGAAACCTAACTTCACGTTACCCACATGTATTTGCCACCGATGTATTAGGTCGCTTTTTTTGTTAGTAGGTACATCCAAGCGACCACGAGTGAGTCTATTTGCGTTTGCTATTCACCAAAGTTCGTGGCCCAACATCGTTTCTACATCTAAGTACTCATAATTGTGAATTCATATAGAGAAGCCTCTCAACTTTTGGCATTGCTAGAAAATGACACTAATTGGGAATACATCTCCCGAGATGCTGTGATTTCGTTAAATGCTCATCAAATACGAAAATTGTTTTCGATAACTATCTCAATAATTATATATCCATCGAAACCGATGGATACAAAAAATACATATCTGATGACATTTTGCATCAGATGCCTACCAGAATATACAATCCAGATTTGCAACTGAGCGAGGAAATTCACACAAATTGATAATAAAATATTAACTGAGGACATGTGCTTGATAATATCAAATTAGGTCAACTAGGTAGCAATGCAAATCGATCGCTTCAGATGGGGGGAGGTAGGTCGTGCGGGGGGAGGGGGGAGTTTGTGGGAGGGCTTCGGGGGGTAAGGTTTAGGGGGGGTGACTTAGGGGGGGGGGAGGAGTTTGGAAGAGTGAAGGGGTTGAGGGGCGGGGGTTGGGTGTTAAGGGGTTTAAGGCAATAAAATTTTCTTATTTTTATCGATATTATTACCTACATTAACCTAATATAGTGACGTAATTTATTGTAATATTATTTGTGTTATTTTTAGGTTGACGTCTTGCTTCTTATGACTTGGATAAGTTGGCGAACCAAAAGACCTGTCGAACTAATCGAATGAGATGCAATTGTACAGTGCCACTGTTGAGGTATATCGACAAATGAATGTCAAGTCACTTCTTTACACAAGCCACAGAAGAAACGCAATCAGACTTAATTTTGATGACGTTCCCAGAAGAAGTAGATACTAAAGTAATTCACTCGCCCTACATTTGCTATTTGTCGCTTCGTCACCGTCGAGGCGCCTCGGCCTCTCGGCCAAACCCACCTCCCGGCAGAAGTTGACTCGTACTTTCCATAGAGACAATATGGCGCGTGCCCGCTGAGCGTTCGGCCCCCTGCGCCCGGAAGGAAGTCGAAATAAGTCACTCGCCGTGAGCCGCTCATCCGGCGGATGTTGCTAGATGCACTCCGCCGAGGCCTGAATTAGGACGAGAAGGAGGGTGGCGAACTTTCAGGGAACTTGCGCCGAAAAAATCGCTATTCACTACGGGGGGGGGGGGGGGGGGGATATAATTGATATCTGATGGATCTTGTATGATTTCAATTTTTGAGCAACAGAAATTATGATTAGGACCTTTTAATTCATACCTATTTGTTAAGGTCGGCGGAATTAAAGGGAAAATTTGTGGGACCCAATAGGATTATACCATTTTTCTTAAAGCTCTGTTTACACAGACCTACGTTTACCTACGTAAAACCGATCTAAAATTGAGCAACTCATGGCTTCATATAGACATATGGCTTTATGATTGAGAGAAGGTCTTAGTGGCTTTATAATTAGTAATAGTCGTTATGTTGAAAAAAATATTACATTCGCAGAAAAATGGTCGAAATTTTAAATGCACAGAAGAAAGGGTGACTTCCAAAAATGGCCCTAAGGTATAGGAGTTTATCTTATTCATTGAAATAAGAATAATATAATATTCTTGATTGTTATACCTTGTTTTTAATTATTTTGTTTCATCTTAGTATTAGGGCCAAAATGCCGTAATAATTTTTAAATTCAAACGACTTATAAAAATAAAATAATGACAAAACTAGGGTATACGCCTCTCTAGGATTTATATTCAGTGGACTCTGATTATTTATTTTTGCAAAAACTTCTATACGTTGGCCAACTTTTTAATTCCTTTTGTTAGTGAATTTAAAAACAATGATTTTTTCGGACAGATTTTTCGACGTAATGACTATTAATAGCATGAAGTCACTCTCAATTACTTTGCTTATTTTTTTAATATTTTAAAATGCGTATTTATATGTAAACGAAGTGTTAAGTAAAATGGCATCTCATTGCTCGCATAGACTGTCCGCATGACACGGACACACGTGAAAACAGATTTTGTGATTTCTGCTATTTTATACACAATACAGAACCAAACATCGCACGTAAATCAAATCCTGATTAATAATTATCTTGGTATCGGTTTTATTTAAGTAGTTCTTGAAATCTATGTACGCGACCAAGGCGTCAAGCTCTTTACTCCCCTACCCCACCCTACCCCCAATTCCTTACAAACTGCATCAACGCAAGGAAGACTGCTCCAATACTTTCCCATATAACTATTACAATGTCACGCTCTTCGATATGCCGTGAGGCAGTTCAACGTGATCTCTGGACCGCAACAATGCAGCGACATCAGTCACTGCGGTGCGCACAAACTTCCCCCTTACCTTGTGCAACCGCATGTAGGTGACGCAAAAGACGACCTATCGATAGACCGCTGTCGACGCGGCTGACGCCATGCAGTGCGGACGCGCGATGTTATCTCCAGACCGTACCTTTAGAAGGCCTGGGATTTACGGATGCAAATCACAATATCGCGAGGTCAGTCGACGCAGGAGTCACGTGCGGTAGATACGGCAGGCGCCTATTCAGCGATATACTGAAAGTAAAACGCTTAAACGCTTTGACTTTGATCTATTCTGTACGAATATTATCTCAGCTAGGCAGCGGTTGAACAGTGAAATCTTTAGCATTAATTGTTGAATAATTCTTGATGTATTTTTAATCGATAGCTTTAATTGAAAGGTCACATATGTTTCTACAGCGTTACATACACGTGAAAACATTTAATTGGCTCTCTGTTATCCTAGTCCGTCTTTTTGTTAAATTATAATTAGCTGTTGGTTTTCCTAAAAATAAATAAAAATAAATAAAGTAACATAGTATTATAAGTAGGTATCAAGAAGTAAATGCCTGAGTACAGCGAAGCTTTGCACAGTCTATAGCACCCCAGAAGGCAATCAGAATTTTGTTGTGTTTGTGTCTTTGTGTATGCCTGTCCATACGATAACTTGAAGATACGTTGTCTGACTCAAAAATTATTTCGCCAATAGGTTTTAGTCAAGTCCGAGCAGAGGTGCGGAAAATATTGTACTTTTAGAACATATATGACTTTCAGAAAATATCGTACTTTTATTAATTATAGTATTTTATGAAATATCGTTCTTTTTAAAAATATTGTACTATGTATTAAAAAAATCATTTAAAAAATCCGTATTTTTTAAAACATCGTACTCTCTGAATATATCCTGTATCACTAAAACATAGAATTATCAAAAAATATCATAAATTTTAACATAGCGTACTTTCAAAAATATATCCTTTTTTCATAAAATACCAAAATTTTATAATATTTCGTACATTTCAAAAATATCTAATATAAAATATCGTACTTTTAAAATACCGTGAAATTATAGAGATTTTTTTTCGTTATACATTTTTCCTCCTGTTCTCTCAGCGCAGCAGCTTGGTGAGCAAGCCTGGTAGAAAATCGGGCAGTAACACGCTGCGCTGACTCGTGAGCTATTGCGAAGCTAGTTACAGGAGACGAAGTCTGGCGTTTATTTACCTACTATTCGAGTGATGCGTAACCACTCCTGTCAAATTCGCAAGTAGCAAATGAAACCTTATATAAAATGACAGATCAGAGGCAAAAAATATTTTCTTATAAATGGCTTTCTTGTAAGAAATGTCTAGCTCTTCTACATTGTCACTACGAAAAAATCATATTCACGCCGAGGCCATTAGAGATGGCGCAGGCTGTTTACTGCCAATAAAAATACACAATCAACAATGCTAATCTCGCCTGGCCATCTCCGGCCAATTTATATTCGTCTTTAACTACCGACCACTCACGCACTTGGTCATATTCTCGACTGCCACCATATTACATCCTAGATTTATTCAAATTGGTCGCATTTGCAGCTTTTCGTGAATTTTTCTCTATTTTATTGTCTCGATTTTATGTCTCGCTTGTCCACTGCCCTGAATACTTTATTGCCCACGATGTAAGTCATAATATCATAAAGAACATACATATTTTCATCTTATAATGAAAGCGGAACACTTTTACGACGGAACCCTCGCCGTTTGTATGATGAAAAACGATGCGTCGGCCGTTATACAAAGGGTTCGACTTTTGGACACATATTTTGCGTTAATGGCTCAACTCTAGGGCTGCACAATCACAAATAAAATATAAATCCTATCGGGACTAAATTTATAGCTCATTGAATTATTTTTCTTAATAATTATATAGACCGTATGTTTGTGTTCATAAAATAACAATAAATTTACCAATATTTTAAGTTTCAAGCCGCAGCAACATAACTTTACGAACCAATCGTGTGTTAAATTACATGGAAATCGATTGTTCTGTCAATAAATACAGAGTCCAAACCTTATCGTAAAAGTCCTCAATTTATATAACTATAAATTTGTTTGGCAATCAATGATACAGGAATACAGTACAGAAGGCAGAGAATAATGAATAGAAGTTACGGGAACTAAAGATATTCAATGCTTTATATATGTTTATAGAGCTAATCATTTCCTAAAATTTACACGATGCATCACAGTTCGTAGTTTAAATAATGTTGTATATGACTAACTGCTACCACACAAGTTTTAATACTACATAAATGGCAAGGACTTTGGTATTGCAAATTAGAATTACTTAAACCAAAACTTCACATATGTAATATTAAATCTATAATAAAACTACATCAATGAAATGAAAGTTGACCTATTATCGATCCCTATTACTTCCTACTCTGTTTCCTGCTTCTTCCTCTGTTCAGTTATTTGCTACACGAGTAATTAAAGACGGCGCCGAAAGAGGGCGCTGTGAGGAACGGGTAATCGCGATCATTCTTGTACCAGTTTCGAATTATGCGTGTACTGCCTCTTGTGGCGTACCAGTTTAAACCCAATCTTATGTTGGCATTTATGCTTACCGAGTAGACGGTTCCTCCCTGCTATTGATGTTCTGAATCTTGGGCGTCTCGTCAGAAATTTTGTAGGTCAGTTCTGTTTGTTAGGCTGGTAGCGACCGGTTTCGTGCAGCTTGGACCATAAGATCCAACGTGGTTTCGAATCAGTCCAACTCACAATTTAGCTACTATTCAGTAGTCTCATCGTGTGGAAGGAATCTCGACGCGAGATTCCTACCCCGGGTAGTAATCTCGCGTCTCAGGCCACACGGTTGGTAGATCGGTTTCCCCTGGGGGATTGCCTCCCAGCGCTACTGGATGGTTTGCACAACGTGCGGCGAGAGCCAATTCATATGTGTACTCTGACTAATTACTGAATTAGCCGGAAGACTATGGAAATATATTGTTTCCTAAGCAGCGGGGTGGATGTTGACCTGTGAACCACTCTTGAACTGACCAACCGGCTACCTGATCCTGAATTCAGAGCCGGGAAAAAGATGCCTATGGTCCGCGATAGATTCAAACTGAATCACCGCTGATTATACAGCAGGTAGAGGTCGTGCAAGCGACTTCAAATCCGTAACCAGTCGGGAGGTTGTAGGTATCCTGGAAGGTTAATTCCAGACGAAGATGGTCAGGGGAACTAGGCTGCCCGCTGCGTACCTTTCCCGGTGCCTCGCCGTAAGGCGTTGTCCTATGACGGGTATGTTAGCGTAGCTAGACGGTAGATTTGTATTCGTCTCTAAGTATTTTAGGGTCACCTCACGGGAGATGGAACGATCATTATCGTTAAAACTTCCCGAGGTGACGGGTTCGCCCGTTGTAGTCGATATCTCCAAATGTTTGTTTGGATTTTACATTGAAGCCTCGGTGATATGGTGCAACAAAGCCAACCAGAAAACTGTGATTACCAAACTAAACAATATCCAAAGGACGGCGTGCCTCATGACAACTGGCGCAATGTCCTCCTTTCCTGGAGCAGCTCTAGATACACTGCTGAACTTACCGCCCTTCCACATTCATTTTCAACAGGTGGCGAAAGCCAGCATGTACAGGCTATCTGCCCGAGAGAAGGTAAACTGGATCTCACAAGTACTAAGATCAGTTCTTGTCTCAGTCAGTGAAAATCCAACCCTCAACATGGTATCAGACACCATGCTCCCACTCCTAAACTTTGGAAAACTTTTTACAGTGGAACTGCCGCCCAAAGACGACTGGCTAAAAAGCCAACTGCAATGGGAGGCTGGTAGCCTTAAATGGTATACTGATGGGTCCAAATCGGGACTTGACGTAGGCTGTGGTATATATGGAGAGCGACCAAACTTCGAAAGAAGTGTAAACTTGGGAAAATACGCCTACATATTCCAAGCGGAGGTTTACGCCATTATTGAATGTGCGGATATCAACCTCCAAAGGGACTACGCCGACCACCGTATCTATATCCACTCGGATATTAAAGCAGCTCTTATGGCACTGGCCTCGAATACCATTAATTCAAAGCTAGTGCAAAACTGCATATCACTACTGAATTCCCTGGGCGAAAAGAACAGGGTAATTCTAAGATGGGTTCCCGGCCATGCAGGAATCGAGGGAAATGAAAAAGCCGACGAACTTGCTAGGACGGGAGCAAAGGGAACGTTATACGGCCCCGAACCTTGCTGTGGCGTACCAAAAAGCCTTGCAAACCTAATGCTCAAACAAATGTGTTTAGAACAATCCGTCAACCACTGGAACAACACGCCAGGGTTGAATCATTCCAAAGCGCTTATTAAGGCTTACGACCGTAAGACGGCCCGTGAGGCCCTATCGCTAAATAGGAACAATCTACGCATACTGGTGAGGACGCTCACGGGGCATTGTGGCCTGAACAAACACATGTTCAACCTCACGCTCAGAGACACAAAAATGTGCAGGTTCTGCCAAGGGGTAGAGGAAACTCCCCAGCACCTGATGTGCGAGTGTGGCCCGTTGATGCGTAAAAGATACACCCACTTGGGTGGTCACTACCTCCAACCTGAGGATGTAAAACAATCTGGCGCCAAAAGCCTGCTGCGGTTCTTAAATGACACGAAGCTTAGCGCAGAACTATAGTAGGTGGCGAACACAATAGATCAGCAATGGTCGCAGTGTTACAAGGCTCATAAAGACCTTAGAAAAGCCCCACTCAACAAATAAAAAAAATAAAAAATAATTACATTGAAGTGCACCTTAATTTATTAATATTTCAGCCTACCTACGTAAAATTCTAATGTAAATCCCTCTTGTCATGTCCTTGTGCTAAATCGCCGATTGAAGTCTCGAGAAAGATCGAAAACATCCTACTTAGAAAAATTTAGTCCACTGCACGGACTCCGACCCAATTAGCATAGATAATAGGTACAAGAAACTATCATTCCATCATAGGTAGCTACTATTCTTATAACATTTGTATATGCCGATGTAGCAACATAATAAATCTAGATAGGCTGCTGCACTCGACTCGTCGCTGTAAATCCGAGTTCGTCGCTTCGACACCGAATCGAGTCACCGGCACCACATTGAAGGCGTCTTCCCCTAAACATTTCCAGTTGATATGAGTTACGATTATGGCGGACTGTTAAATGTCCGACGCATTTCGGGGGTGAATTTGGGGGCTAAGAGGGTAGAGTACATTTTTTAAGTCGCGGCTAGAGGACTTATCTCACGCGGCGAGAGGTTGATGCGTGAAGATTTACATTTATGCGTGCAACTCATATATTGAAGTGCGCATTTTATTAGTACCCGTCTTCGAGGAGAGTTATATTATTATTTAGAGCACATTATTTATTGTTTAGAGCTAGTCTCTCTTATAATTAATAACTAAGTAATCATAACTTCCCTTTAGGTCACATAAATTAGCCAGTTTTTACCCATACGAAACTCAAGTTCTTTTCTTTTGCGTTGTTCCATGTTTTGTTGTAACGAATTCTGTTTAGACTTTTAAATATCGTTTAGTTTTTTTTAATTTTTGTCACAGGCGGATCTCAATTTTTTGCATATCTCGATTTTGTGCATTTTTGCATATATTCTTAGGAAAATTCGCTCTTTTCCTTAATATGCAAAAATACGAATATGTACTTAATCTTTGAATGGAAGTATGTTTAAAATAAATTTTGTCTTTACGGTGATTAAGATCGTATATTTATTGCATCTCTCATCCTGTCTGCTTCGTATACTTGTTCGGTTTTTGTTTTTCTGGGTTTTGACTTAGTGAAAAGGAGGATTATTATAGTCGATACTTAACTTAAGTGCCATTCGGTCGCGCGTCCTTGACTGATCCGAGGATTAGCTGAATGAAATGTAGCCTCGATAATAAATATAACTTACAAGCTTGGAAAAAATCCTAAAATATTTGGATGAATACGATCTGAAATTTGGTAGGTACAAATTTGTTTATTTATTTTATTTATTTAAGAATTAATTTCTATAAACATTTTTATTATAAAAATAACATGAACCGAATGGCCAAACAATTCCTCATGCCTAACCGATTCTGTCAGTTAACTGGAACTAACCCGTTCACCCTAGAACGGGTTAGTGCCAGTTAGGGACTGACGGTTCTTGTAATATAATAAATTATTAAAAAAATAGTAAAATGGTCATAAAACAAAATTTCCTCAAAACTTATTCAACAGAAAAATAAATCGCAATTCCATTATAAAATCGGCATTAAAATTCAATACAAAATTCCGTTAAATAGAGTGAGACAAATATTAAGGGAAAAAGAAAGTTGTAAGAAAGAAAAGAAATTAAAGTCATGAGACAAATATCGAGAAGTCGGTAATATTAAGTATATGGTAAATAATGAGCCGGATTGCGTTTCTTCGTGAACTAAAATACGACCTTAGTTAAACCAAACGAGACAGAGCAATACTTTAGAACGGAATATGAAATGAACTATCGTCGATTTTTCCGCACCGAAACTACCTGTCGAACTTATAGACGCCCGAATAAGTTTAAACACATTTCGTACGTTGTTAGTTTTAGCTGCTTTATCTTCGGTGGGTAGTTTTAATGCGGAAAATTGACAACCGTGCATTTCACATTCCGCTCTGACGTACTGCTCTGTCTCGTTCACATGAACTAATTTCCGATTTTAGTTCAAGAGAAAAGCAATCGAGCCCAATATATAAAATTTAATGAAATAACACCAAGTAAAAATAAATATCATGATCAGTATAAATAATATGTAACATCGAAATTAAAGATTTTTTGTATTAAAGCTCAATTGAAATATAATCAAAATACATATTTTTAAAAATAATCATAATTTGTGCACCTAAGTATTAATATTTTAAAAAATAATTTTCATTGTGTAATAACCGAACAACAAAAGTCGTTAATAATATTTGTTGTACGTTTCTGGTATATGTGAAGTAAATTTCTGTTATATAGCTATACAATATATAGCTATCGCGGTTTGAAATGATCGACTTCAGTTGATATTGACAAAGATCACTAAAGAATTGTAGACCAACCTTGGCAACTTTGGCAGTAAAGATTAATAATGATACACAAGTCTTTGTAATCAATAATGATATCTCAAACCAAATTCAGAAAAACTGTATCGGTAATCATTTTATTTAATTTCATAATAATAATACAATCAACCGATCGGCGCAAATTCCGAGCGGTCGATTTTCCGAAACCGTCACGACGCCGGCGTTTGTCGCAAAATACAAGCGTTGCGAAATCCGTCGAAGTCGACGTGAGAAATACGTCATCAAGATAAAAATTATTGTCGAAATGGCAGGGCGGTCGGGCGGTCGGGCGGGCGGCACCTTTTGGGCGGGCGGCGATAGGGCGCCGCGATACACACGCCGGAAAATCCACAAACCGTTCAGGGCGGGACGCAATTTGCGGGAATGATACGTAAACTTTGGATTTCACTTACGCTTCATGCGCGGATTATGGCCGGGCACCGCTTGCATGGATTCGATTTCCCCGTACTTAAACCTATACAGATACATCCACATCAATCGATATAAATCACCCCCGAAAGTACCGTTATATTTAAAAAAAAACATATTCATCATCATAGGTCATATTTTTGGAGTTAATAATTTACTTCATTTAATTACTTCACAGAGAGTTAATAATTTACTTCAATAATATACCTATTAAAACTGCCAATTTATAAATTATGCTCCTATTTGATTTGATTCGTTTTTTTCTATTGCTAGGCCCCAGACAAGCAGGGAATACCACAAATAAAAGAAATCCAAATAAAACATTTAGTTTTTGTTATATATTTTTTTAAATATATATTTTTTTTGAAATTGTGTTCTATCGCGGTTGTTTCACATTATAAATAAGATAAAAACGAATTTACCGCATGAAGTTTGTAACACCCGACGTTTCAGCGATATTCCAAACGTCGTTGTCCAGGGCAGACTGGTAATACTTAAATTCGACGGTTAAGGAATACAAGGGTTAAGAGGATTCCTACTACGTAGAGCCATTTTACAAAAGACGGATCCTGACTGACATGTTTCCCCTATACGATATGATAGGCTGTATGGCGTTAGCGAAACATATATCCTTGCGAGTGCCTTTCATCTACCTTGGAGCACCTTGCAATAACAATTACAATTACAATTTAGTTCTGCTCCAGTAGGTAGGCTTTCCTACACTTGGATGCGTCTTTGCCTCTAAAATTTTAAATAATGTAATTAATTAAAGAATATTAACAATCATGATATAGTTGTGGCAATATAAATTAATTTTAGTAAATTATAATTGGTTTGAAAACCATTGATAAATAGAAAATAATCTAATAATCAAAATTGCTGATCAAAAAAAGATCTCAATGTCTGTAGTCATAATTATCAAGGCAATAATATGATGGTCATAAAAATAGATAAGGGTATACTAAAAATATCTAAATTTAAATTAATTGTCAAATCTAGAAATATAGCTGTCGTCGATAAAAATAAAAATAAAAATTACGCTCTTTGGAAAAGTTGATTATCATGAATTTTTCGTTATTTTATATTAGGATGCTCTTTGAATAAGAATTCAGCATTATCCAAATCTCTTAAGTCATATACTGGATTCCTAGGCCATTAAATATATATTTTTTTTTAATTGGATTTTTTTGAATTGGTTCTCTCCAAAACTTCTGATATGTGTTGGGACCTTGTTATAATAACACAGGCTTTGGTGAAGGAAACTGTTGCGCACTTTACTAAGCCTGTGCCGATTTAGATGTAGATCAAATTTATTTCTTGTATTGTGTAGATGGAAATCGCTATTTTCCGGGACATCCGATATGTGCTTACGAGCGAAAATAATATTTTGTTGGATATAGCACGAGTACATCGTCATGATTCCCGACTCGATGAAAAACGGCTAACACGAAGTTCTTGGAGAAGCGCTGTAAAGACTGCGTAAAGCCCTTTTCTGCAGGATAAGAATCCTATTCGAATTTGCTGCCATTCCCCAAAACATTAGGCCATATGTCATCAAAGAATGAAAAGCAAAATATACAGATTTAGCAGCCTCAAAGCCGCATAAATTTCTAATCTTTTTTATTGCGTAAACAGCCCTACACAGCTTTTTACTAAGCTCTTCTAAGTGATCGGACCATTGCAATTTTTGGTCGATCTGCAAACCTAGAAATTTAGTAGAAGAGACATTTTCCAATTCGTCTGTTCCAAAGAATAAGGCTATATTATTAGAGTCGGACGGCCGTAAAGAAAAACACACTGTTTTAGATTTTGAAACATTCAACGAGAGTTTATTAACTTGGAACCAGACAGCAAATCTATTTATCGTTTCATTAATCCTTATTTCAAGGTCGTCTCTATTTTTATCGCTAAAAAGAAGGTATGTGTCATCGGCGAATAGGATAATCTCATCATCCACTGACCTAATGCTATCAGGGATGTCATTTATATAAACCAGAAAAAGAAAGGGGCCTAGTATAGAGCCTTGAGGGACACCTTTGGAGATACTTTGTGGGGTACTTTTGCTACTTCCCACTTGCGTAATCTGGGTAAGACCTTGTAAGTAGGACTGTATGAGCGCTAGTTCCCTATTCCTAATCCCGTAGAGTTCTAGTTTCTCTAGTAGAACTGAATGTTCTACACAATCAAAAGCCTTAGAGAGATCACAGAAATGCCAACTGTTTTTTTTGCTATTGTCAAGGCTTAGTAGTGTTTTCTTTATGAGATTAACAATGGCATCTTGGGTTGAAAGATTTTTTTGGAAACCAAATTGCTTGATGCTGAGAATATTATTTTCTGAAAAGAAATTGGTCAATCTCGTGAGAATAATTTTTTCAAGAATCTTGCTAAAAACTGGCAAAAGCGATATAGGGCGATAGTTAGTCATGTTGTTACAACATCCCTTTTTGTAAATAGGTATCACTTTTGCCAGTTTCATTTCCGTGGGAAAGAATCCATATTCCAAGCAATGATTAAAAATAACCGACAATTCGTCTGCGATGCTAGTGACAGAATTCTTAAGGATTTTTGTGGAGATATTCCACAGATCAGTTGAATTTTTTCATTTTATATCTTTGGCAACTTTGACTATTTCTTCGGAAGTGGTAGGAGAAAACCCTAATGATATTGGGTTTCTATTGCAATACATTGTACTTTCATCTTCATGAGCACCTTGGCAACTGCACTATTTTAGGGTTTTGCCAGACACATACAACAGGAGATTCGATGACATATTCTTGCTCCCTTCTTTCGTTCGATGAAAAATTAGGGAACACACTTTAGGGCAAATAATATAATATAATTAAATTAAACTCTCTATTCATCCCTTTTCTACTCCCACTTCCCGTTATGGGTGTATTTACCAGAAATGTTTGAAAATAAATAAATTTTTAATTACTTCTTGTTTGTTGTATATAATTTGCTATTGTTTTTGCATGAATTTTAAAAAAAAATGGTTGTGTCACTCCGAGACTTTCCCGGAATGTAGAAAAAGATTTGTGAAGCGATTTTGAGCGTGATATTCATCTGGTAAGAAGGTTAACTTATTAATAGGTTAATCTTCTACGAGCGCGGATAGTGAGAATGCAATGCATTAAACACGTTCGATTCAATCCATTAACGCAAATATTCAATATAAAGCAAAAATACAATATGCCAACAAACATTCTATATAAATCTGGTCCAACAAGGTATCTGTGTTCCAAATTTCAAGACAAGTATAAGTCCTATATTTCGGGATTGATATATGAGTACTGCGCCCCTTGGTGGACCCATTTCAACCACAACCTTTTCAACTCGAGACATTAGGAAATGATGCCTGCATGCCAAATTTCAGCTCAATCGGATTTAGCATTTGGTCGCTATCGTAGAGGAATACACACAGACTCACAGACACACAGACTGACTTCCATATGGAAATAGTGTTAATTGTCCCAGGGGCTCGAAATAGATAATTCCGTAAATACGCGTTAACAATACTTTCCCTCCTCTTTGCTTAGTGGGCGGGAGAGTAATAAAAATAATTTAGAAACCCAAACTAATATCGCCATACATGTAAACCTGAACTCGCTAAAACAAAAGCGAGCGGCAAATCCCTTCAGAACGCCCCACTTAGTATTTGATCGAAGGCATATTTTCGCGCGGCACTAAATGTCCCTCCTTTTCAGCCGCTTTTCGATGTGAAAAAGTGGAAAGGACGTGCCGCTGCATAATGCTGCGGTTTCCGCAAAAGAAAAATAACCAAATGGAAAAGAAAGCCCCGTCGCGTCGGCTCGAAAACTATTCGCATTTCCATCGACAAATCCCTAAGATACAGGAAAGACTAATGTAAGCGCCTAATTTAGTAGGACATCATAAATAATGGAATAAAATACAGGCTAATCCGGATTAAACGATAATATTTTAAGGTGGAACACACTCTCAATTGGCCGTATTCGCTTTTTCGTTTGTTTGCGTGCTTGTTTGTGTTATTTTCAATTCTTGATTATATGCGTAAACTAGGTGACATTTAAGAGATATGAAAGTAAATTTAGATACTTTCCTTCATAAACTTTTTATCTGTCGAAACTGTGTTCTTGCTTTACCGGCATCCTTTAAGGTGGTGAATCAGTACGAGCTACTGAACAACTTTTGATATTTTTTTTGGAAAAAAAAAAACAAAAAAAACATTAAAAAAATATATTTTTGTTTATTTTTTTATTCATAAATTTGAAAAACTTGATTGTTAAATAAAATGTTTTCAAGCATTTGAGCGCGTTTCGCCATCTATCGGTAGGTAAAATATCGCTATATATTTTTTTGTTTTTCCCAATTTTTTTTATTAAAAGTTGTTTAGTTGCTCGTACTTATTCACCCCCTTGAAGGATACCGGTTAATAAAAACTCACCCCGTATATTTTTTTCACTGTCAATATTAGAAATGGACGTGGTTGTAGTATTTGTCCATGATTCGCTTAGTTGAATTTCTAATATATATCTAGACGGGCTATAAGTTAATCGAAATTATATATACTAGTCTGAAGAGTTTGATTGTAACACATGAAATTACTTACTTAAATAACAAATTAAATTGACGTCCTCTAATACGTCCATAATAATTATACGAAGATGGTTTTTTTACATGTAAAATGGCGTGTTGTATTATTTGTTAATGTTTTGTAAATATATGGAACTTTTTAAATATTTATTTTTAATAATTTGAAGAGATTCCTCTTTGATTTTGTTGTCGTTTTCGTTACGTTTAAAAAAATAGTTTTTAAACCACATGTACTGAGATTACATTTGTTTGATGTAAATTGATTTATCTCTAACGTTGTTTGTTAAGTGATTATATCTGTTGTTTTTTTATTGTTTGTTGGAAATCGATTTCATACTGAAATTGATATAAATTTGACAATGATGGTATCAGATTTTTAAAATTTATTTTGAGGTTTCCAGTCATACGCTTCAATATCAATCCACATCCATACCCAGTTCTTCGCTATGTTATGAATGACTGTCATCGATGGATGTCTCACAGTGTTTCCAGAATCCGGTGATCGTTCAAACCCTTAGATTTCGGCTTCGTTCCTTAGTTGTCTTTGTTCCAGCAAAGCAACGCGCTTCTTCAGGGTTGAGACCTCCTCGTCAGTTTGCTTGCAGATAGTTGACAACGTCTTAAATTCGAAATATAAAAGACGTCAATATAATAAATATGTCTTTTTGCCGAAATACAATACTTCACATACTTCATTATATTAGACAAAATTTCGAAATATCCCCCTTACCCTGGGGCTATGGAATTTGCACAAGATATTTTAAGTAAATTATACTTGTAACGTTCTCCTGAAGGTATCTAGATATTGTCCGATTGCACAACGCATCACCGCCTGCATTCTATAGTAACGCAAGCGGGGTGAAGAGGGGGTTTGGTTGGGGGTGGTGTAGGGTAACGGGGGAAGGCCTGACAAAAGGTAGCGATCACTCATGCCCGAGCGACACACAAATCGCTCCCTCGCTAAACAGCCCAGCTTCCGTACATTTATAATAATATTATTGGGATGAGCGGCCATTGTGCAGGGATTTGATACACTCACTCATTATTGGGGGGCTGAAGTTCTGTCACATCCATGGGAACTGCGAAGTGTGAGGACGCCCAATTGTGAGTTTCGGTAGATTACTCTAAACATTAAACTCACAATAAAACGCTTTAGAAGAAAGAAAAAAAAACACTATTTTTACAATGGCTTTCTAATATACAATCAATTTATAAAGAAACCATAATATATTGGCGTATTCCAATAAACTCCTTACCAACGTAATACATAAAATAAATCGTTCCTAATGGATATCCTGTCAAATTACAGAAAGCTTCTAGGATCGACAAAGCAGCAGCGGATGTTGCAGACTTTTTAAATATTTGAGACGTTTAGCACGATGTGACCATAAACAATATATACAGCATAAATATCTCTACAAACACTGATTTAAGATAGGGATAGACAGATAAGATAGATTGGGGGTTAATGGGTCCAGTTGCGCTGCAAATTAAGAACCATATGTGTAGGGTCGGCCAAACACACGGGTCAACATCCCTCCGGCGGCCTCCATGCAGAAGTGCGAGCCCGGGTAGGACTCTGGCCGGCAGGCCAGTTCCCCTAGGAGTCAAACTTCGGGCGTTCCTAAATGGTTTGCGCACCGTGCAGCGTCAGCCAATCGATTGTGCATTCCGACTGACAGCCGGGGGAGTCTAGAAACAGTATTGTTACTGGAAACAGCTGGGGTAGTTGTTAACTTTACGGCGACTGTTTTTGAAACGACCATTAGGCTAACCGATACCGGGTGAAGAGCCGGGCAAAGGATGTCGTAGTCCGCGATAGATTCGGTAGACACGGTATCACCGCTACGTAAGCGAGAGGACCGCGCAAGCCACCTCGAACCTGTAGCCAGTCGGGAGGCCGGAGAAATCTGGCCATAACTGGTAGCGAGGGCGCTTGGTCTGCCCGCTGAGTTTACTACCCGGTGCCGGGCGGTAAGGGTTTATCTTTCTAGATAGTGGATTGTCATTGTCTTAGTCTTCTACGCTCATCCCACAGCTGAAAGAACGATCAAATATCATTATACCAGCCTAGGGGGACGGTTTCGCCCATTGTAGTCGACACTGCCCAACTGCTTTAAGATAGATTATATTAGATATTAATGCGTATTTTATACTAACTTAAATATAATTTCTGCAGGGCTTAGAATCTAATCTGGCAGCCTGAGCTTTCAACGCCGTGGTTATGATAATTAGTTGTTAGCCGGACGCGGCGTAAGTCCTGTCCGCTCCTTTGCCTGGAGAGGAAGTCGTGCGGGAGACAAGGCAGCCTCCTTTACATACTAAATGACGTCACAGGTCGTTAATATTCACAATCAACGTACAGTTCACATCATAACATACATATATTACTAGTAGGTATCGCTTATTCTGTACAGGACTGAATATAGTTATCTTAATCTAGCAATATTCAATTCGTATTTTCAAACTCGATCGATCTCGGACTCACTCACTCAACGATGCATTTTAAAATTTCATTTTGAAATAATTTTTTTTACTAGTCCACATATATTTTCCCAGTTGTCAAAGTCGTAACATGAATTGATATATATGTTACATATTAAAACTAGCCGTTGGCCAGTTCATCTTCTGCCTAGCGTTTGGGCCTACGGCTCCCTTTAACGAACCTCCAGCCCTAGGCGTGCCTTGTCAGTCCGATTTTGATAAATCAAAATTTACATAGTTAAAGATACTACAGTTTCGTTAAAAGTAAAATTTAAAAAAACTCGGCATTTACGTTACCTAACATAATATAATATTACATCTTTCTACTCGATATAAAGTATATTCAGCTATATTGTAGTAGAAATTGCGTTTCATTTCATTTAACAACTAAAATAATATAAATTGTTAAACATTCATAAAATGATCCTCACTCATTACGAAATTTTAGAAGTAATTTTATAATTTAATTATTTCCATAAAAATAGAGAAAGAAGTACTTATAATAAAATATATCTGGATTTAATTATTGATATTTAAATATTCTTCTTATGTTTAAACGCACTTTTCATATTATTAATATCGTTGTATATTAACATATATATATTTTTTGTCAGCTATTTTAATAAATTAAGGAAGTAATAAATTTTTTATCTTTGTTTTTTCAAAAATCGAAGTACCCATAGAGTCAAATGCTTTAGGTACATCCCGTACTTCAGGTCTACTAAAAATGTCTCAACAAAAAATACAAGCATGAAAACAAACACACATATTATTCATGATAAATTAAATTAATAAGTATCTTTTGTAAATTGTTTATCGATTGACTGTACTTGATGGGGTAAGATGTCCACACATTGTGCCGTAAGGCACAGGAAGAACGCTCCTTTATCTCTAGTCCATTGGAAGCGGACTTATCTTTGAGGAGATCCCTAAGGGGATACCGGCGCCTCAAACGGGGAGAAGGACACTTAGGGCGAATGCCCACAAATAATGCGTATTACTTGGAGAAATAGCAAATAGTCGGACGAATCCAGAGAAGCACTTAAGGACGGACCTATTGTTTTTCAAAGGATTTAATTTTGTCTAATGCTGTGATTACATCATTAATATTCGTCGTCGCTACTAATATTAATTAGTTTGTTAAGTGCAACAAATCAGATTTTTTTTAATAAAGAAAAACCGCTTCTTACGTAGTAGTCCTCTACCGATTTGGCTATGGATCCACAAGAAAATTCTGGTCTAAAAACAAAGTGGTTTAGAAATGTTACCATTTTTGTTTTATACACGACTGTCCAATAACAAAGGTGTATAATATGTTCAGGGTTCATTTATGTATGGTTTCAATTTCTTTATTAAACCATAACTTATAAATGCTCGCACCGATTTCAAAGTATGTAGTAGGTATTGTTAGTTTTTTTTGTCATTCGGTCGGTACCTTAACTGTTCAAATATCAAGAAAATAGTTGTCTAAATGTTTGGATCTCCAAATATAAATATATCGTGGTTAGTATCAAATTATAGATAGAAAATTATATAAAGATAGAAAGGTCTGATATTGTAAATTCCGAAAATATGTATGTATCTATATATGGATAAATACATAAACCACCAATATTTCAAAAAAAAGATATAAATACAGTAGTTCAATTTTTGTAACAGCAGTCGTGTTTTTTATTCCTTTTATTTACTTGTTTTTATTAAACCAACTATAAATCTTAAATACAGCTGCAACACAACTGCTTACAAATAGCCATAATAAAATATTGCTGTTAGAATGGGATATAAAGATATCTGATGATCTATCATATCATCATAATTATTAGCGCTACAACTCATTGTGAGCCTTGGCTTCATTAAGAATCTTTTTCCATTTCACCCTATCTTGGTCTTTTGTTTTCAAGTGGTTCACTTCAATTGCATTTAGGTCTTTAACCATAAGAAGTAGACAATCGCAGTTTTGGTCGTCCGACTTCGTAAAGTTCGTCATCGATTTCGAAATCGTAATGCTCTTCAGGTTTTCCACAAAGAATGCGGCTCAACGGCTGATCATTTTCTACTGATCATTTTCGGCTGATCTTTCCACGTACTCTAACCACCTGAGCCTTTTAACTTTCAGAAATCTCAGAACATGCACATCATTATACGGGTTATATATTTCTGAGCATCCTTCACGCGCCAGCACTACACGATGTGAAAGTTCTCAACAGATTAAAAGGTATAGGAGCCAACAACAACAATAAAGGTTGGATCTGATTCACTCTATCAATGTATTTAGTCTTTTCCAGATTTATCTTCATTGATTATCCAATTTATCTTATTACTGCTCTATCCAATGCTAAAAAAGCTTACTCAAAAGGGTTTGTTAAAAGTGCGCAATGATATAAATATTATCAGCTTACCGCAGTAGTTGTAGTTAAATGAAAATGGTGTCGGTAGTAATACGAAAGTCAACTGTGCGAAATTGATGAGCGTGCATACCAATATATCTCCCTGTCGGAGAACATTGAAGGTGACAATGAGGACGATAGCCGGAGTACGTAGGGAAACACATTGCGCGCCTGTTTTCAAGAAGTATAATATACTTAATATGGCATCAGCGTATATTCTCAGTTGTTTAGTGTATACTAAAAATCACGATTCAGCTCCTATTCAGAAGCCTCATCGTGCGGAAGGCTACCTTGGGTAACTCTCGCGTCTCAGGCCTCAAAGCTGGTCGACCGGTTTCTCCTGGCGGGATAGCATCCCTGTGCTACTAGACGGTTTGCGCACCGTTCGGCGACGACCAATCTATTTTTGTATGTATATTCCATTATTGTTATAATCTAATTAATATCTACAACTTGGGTTGTCGACTACAGCGGGCGAGCCCGTCACCTCAGGAAGTTTTAACGATTAGTCGTTCTATCTCCCTGGAGTGAGCGCAGAAGACTTGAGGACAAAACAGTCCACCGTCTAGCTACGCCACAAGCCCGTAAGAGGCCAACGCCGAATGTTACCCGGCGGGCCGACACTCACGCCCTTACTTCCAATTGTGACCAGATTACTCCGGTCTCTCGATTGGTTACGAGTTCGAGGTCGCTTGCGCGGTCCTCTCCCTTGCGAAGCGATGAAACGGTGTTTACCGAATCTATCGCGGATCACAGCATCCCTTGCCCGGCTGTTCACCCAGGATCGGATGGTCGATGGTCATTTCAAGAGCAATTGCCGTAAGGTCCGCAACCACCCCCGCTCTATAGGAAACAGTACTGCTTCCAGACTCCCCCGACTGTTCGGGGGGCTAACGGGCCCATGATGAGTTGGCCACGATGACCCATGTGTTCAGGGTCGGTCACACTCACGGGTCAACACCCATCCGACGGCCTCCCCGCATGGGGTGCGAATCCTGGGTAGGACACTGGGTCAACCAGTCTCCCCTGGGAATCAAACCTCTGGCGCCCCTGGACGGTCTGCACACCGTGCGGCGCAAGCCAATCGATTGTGCTCTCCGACTAACAGTCGGGGGAGTCTGGGAACTGTATTGTTTCCTATAGAGCGGGGGTGGTTGCGTACCTTATGGCGACTGCTCTTGAATCGACCATTGGCCATCCGATCCCGGGTAAGAGGCGGGCAAAGGACGCCTTGGTCCGCGACAGATTCGGTGCACTCCGTTTCACCGCTTCATAAGGGAGAGGACCGCGCAAGCGACCTCGAACTCGGAACCAATCGAGAGACCGGAGAAATCTGGTCACAATTGGAAGTGAGGGCGCGAGTATCTCGAGCCCGCCGGGTTTATTCCTGGCTAACTCGCGGTAAGGCATTGGACTCTCACGGGTTGTGACGTAGCTGGACGTAGGATTGTACTGTCCAAAGTCTTCTACGTTCACTGCAGGGCGACAGAACGACTAATCGTTAAAACGTCCTGTGGTGACGGGCTCGCCCGTTGTAGTCGACACCGCAAGATGTTGGTCAGAGTGGGAGCTAACGGGCCCATGATGGGTTGGCCACGATGACCCATGTGTTCAGGGTCGGTCATACTCACGGGTCAACACCCATCCGACGGCCTCCATGCACGGGGTGCGAACCTGGGTAGGACTCTGGGGGGCGAAACCAGTTTCCCCCGGGAATCAAACCTCTGGCGCTCCTGGACGGTCTGCGCACCGTGCGGCGCAAGCCAATCGATTGTGCACTCCGACTAACAGTCGGGGGAGTCTGGAAGCTGTATTATTTCCTATAGAGCGGGGGTGGTTGCGTACCTTACGGCGACTGCTCTTGAAATGACTATTGGCCATCCGATCCCGGTTCAGAGCCGGGAAAAGGACGCCTTGGTCCGCGATAGATTCGGTATACACCGTTTCACCGCTTCGTAAGGGAGAGGACCGCGCAAGCGACCTTGAACTCGGAACCAATCGAGAGACCGGAGAAATCTGGTCACAATTGGAAGTAAGGGCGCGAGTGTCTCGAGCCTCCGGGTATCTGCAACATACCTGGCTATCTCGCGGTAAGGCGTTGGACTCTTACGGGTTGTGGCGTAGCTAGACGTTGGATTGTTTTTCCTTACGCTCACTGCAGGTCGATAGAACGACTAATCGTTAAAACGTCCTGTGGTGACGGGCTCGCCCGTTGTAGTCGACACCTTAATATGTTGGTCAGAGTGCACAGTCGATTGGCTAATATCTACATATTGAACTACGTTTAGCTCTCGTAATCTAATATCTACATATAGAACTACGTTTAGCACTTTCATAGGAATAATTCTCTTCTATTCTCAAAATTGCTTCTCTAAATAATTTTAAGAAACTTTCTCCCGCTGCCACAATATGCCATATTAAAGGCGTCTCTAGTGTCTGAGGCTATTTATTATAATTTGTACGGCGTAAGAACTATTACTCCGCTCAAATCCATCGGGCATAAAGTTTGCCTTAACGCTCTTCGAAGTAACGTATAACGTCTAGCTAGGTAGCTTAATGTTACTTTATGAACTTTAGGTACCGCATTTAAAATACCACGTACTATATTAACCTTTGTTGGTATATTGATAGCGATTGCTGTAATATCGGCTTAGATTAATAATAATTATCATTTCTTTTGTTCTCAGGTTACAAATTCAAAAAATAAAAGCATCAGATGAATCGCCAACCAATGATCCAGGGAATGAATCAATTAAAAAAGAGGATTTTATACCAAAACACAAAAGTTTACCTCAATTAGTCAGAGTGAAGTTTATTAAAAGGGAGGAAAATAGCAATAGCCAAACACCTCCCATTTCAAGTGACCTTACCGTGAGTCCTAATTCGTCGACGAAATCAAGTGCCATTGTTAGTGATATAAGTATAGTAAACAGAGAGTCAAGTGTGATATTAAGTGATTATTTGTGGAGAAATAACGCACTGATTATTTTTCTCGTTCCCGTCAAAGCCGACGGGGGTGCGCTGAACTGTGAAGCAGAGCAAATACAAAAAGGTATGTTTTTAAAAGTATACATGCTTTTATAATAATATAATTATTTTCTTCCAGATCTAAACTACTTTGACAAATTTATAATATGCTCCAAAAAACACTTCATTATAATACGATGCAATATGCTACTCAAGTACAAAAGAGTTCCTACTTTTAAATAAATTCAAAATATCTACAATTTAATTAAAAATAATTTGTAGCTTGTACAAGATAGTATTATATTATTGATATTATTGAGATCCTAACAATTTTGTTAGTGATAATGTTAAATAATTATTATCTCGTATTTAATTCTACAACTATTTCTCCAAAATGTAAAGTTTTACTTGTACTTCTTTTTAATAATATTCCTTTGACTATTTAATTATGCATTTAGTGTATTGATTATACTTTTGTTCCTGTAATATTACATATTAAGAAAACAAGGAAATCTTTACTACATTAACTTAAGCGTTAGGTTGTAGAAAGCCGTGCATTTATCATACGTTCTCATTTAAGCACTCACTAATCTTTTTATTTGTTTATTTATTTAAGAATTAATTACTATAAAACATTGATTTGCTTTAAAAAATAACAGGAACCGGATGGCAAAACTTTAACCTTTTGCCTTTTTGTTTCTGTTACCTAACTGGGACTAGCCCGTTCTAGGGTGGACAGGACTCTAATATAACAATCAAGTTTGCTTGATTGCTTGATTGTTTACAAATGTACAAGTTTTAGTAAATAGCTAATAACACTAAATTGCCCTAAAATGTGGTCTTTAAAATAAAAAAATAAGTAAAATAATTATAAAAAATATAAAATAAAATATATATTATATAATAAATAAAATGCAATTCCATTATATAATCGGCAATAAATATAATATAACATTCCATGAAATAATATAAATAAAGTGATATGTGAGAAAGGAAAGAAACAGTCATTAATATTTAAGTATATATATAAAGTAATATACATATATAATATACGTATAATATCTATACATATATAGAACATTTCAGTAGTTGCCTGGAAAAGATAGATGCATTGCTAATTTCTGGCCCTCGTAAGGCTTGGATCTATGACAACTATCTAACTTCATATTTGTCATGGCCCTTTCTTATTTACGATTTCACCAAAACCCAACTGTCTCGTCTGGATGCACTGGTGACAGCTAGTCTGAAATCCTGGTTGTCCTTAGCCAAACCTGCTGACCCCTCGACTCTCTTCAGGTCCAAACACAATTTTGGGCTAGCTCTAAAACTGCCCTCACTGCTCTACGCCAACTCCAGAATAACCAAAAATTCGATTCTAAGCAATTCCAAGGATCCGGCAATATCGAAGCACGTAGTAAGTGGCCGTAGTGAGTCAAATGATCTACAAGCCCGCGTTGACTTCCACAAAAAGTTCCTTACTGGAATCAGCCAGAATGGCACTGGTCTGGGGTATGGCAGTACAACCATGAGCGATGTGGACTTGAAGAAGTCTCTCTTGCAGGGAGATTACGACAGCAATAGTATGGCTCACGCTATTGGCCTTCAATGCCAGAATGATTGGACAACAATTGGAGACTTTTGCATTCCTCCTCCAATGCACCAGAAAGTAATGTTGTATGACTGGACGCCAGAGATGCTGAAATTTTATCTAAATGCCTTTCAGCATACACTTCCAGACCCCAGTAATCTCGCTCGTTGGAGCTATGCCGAGGATAGTTCATGTCCCCTTTGTAGCAACACCCCTTGCACAGCTAGGGGTGTTGCTACAAAGGGGACTATTCTAGCTATCATTGCTATTCTAGCTGGCTGCAAGGTGGCCTTGGATCAAGGACGGTACACTTACCGCCACGACAAAGTCCTTGCTGTTATTCGCGAGGTACTTAGCCTCTCAGTGGCTCGTGCCAACAAGGGTTCCACAGTATCCTCCAAACCCCCAATACAGTTTGTGTGGGTTGGCTCTAAAGGCAAAAAACATCTCACTGCAAAACCTTTCTCAATAATCGAGAAAGCTTCAGATTGGATTATGGAGTTGGATTCGGTCTCTAAGCAGTATAAATTACCTGAAAGTCTCGGATGCACAGCCCTGCGTCCAGATATAACTCTTTACTCTCTATCTCGAAAGATGGTCCTTATCGTAGAGTTAACTGTTCCATGGGAATCAAATATCCCAAAAGACCACGAGTACAAATTAAATAAATACCATGACCTCGCAAATGCCGTCACCCGGAACGGGTTCACTGTTCACCTTCACGCGGTGGAAGTAGGCGCTCGTGGCCTGCCAGCTAAATCTTTGTTTCACCTTTTTAAAGATCTTGGTCTCTCCAGGAAAATAATCAACTCTTTTCTAGAAAAATTATCTAAAACCGCGATCTCTGTATCTCAAATTCTATGGCTTCGAAGGGGGAGTGAATGGGTGGTAAGGTGAACGCTCACATGTGGCAAGAAAGCTGTCCTAAACCTACCACAGCCGGTCGTTAGTACGGAATCCACCCTTCACCTCCCAGAAGTGTAAAAATTATATATGATGGGCCCGATTTTTGGTCGGTGAATTCCATGGCAGCTCCGTTTGTAGT
This sequence comes from Micropterix aruncella, assembly GCA_944548615.1. Classification (NCBI taxonomy): domain Eukaryota; kingdom Metazoa; phylum Arthropoda; class Insecta; order Lepidoptera; family Micropterigidae; genus Micropterix; species Micropterix aruncella. The sequence goes on along the minus strand of OX155955.1, from coordinate 17,064,151 downwards.
TTATTTTATTTTATCTATACATATAATATATGTTAAGCAATATACATACATATGTTAAGTAATATACTTTACATGAATAACACGTATTTCAATTGTTTGGAGTATTCAATAATATTACGTAAACTACATACACTTTTATGCCATCAAAGAAGTAATTAAAAATGAGTTTGAATCATATATTTCTTGCCGAATTCTCAAGGATCAGTGCTGGGACCTATTTTGAATAAAACTAGCAGTATATATGATTTATTATATACGTATAAACAATATCGCCAGCCTTATAGAATAACAATATGTCACGACGATTGCAGATAACACAAGCATAGTAATTACTAGGGATTCCGAAAAAAGATCGAACAGACTACAAAAATTATTCTAGGATTCTTCCATTCCTGGTTCGTGGATAACAAACTTTTCATTAACTTTGATGACAGTTTTTGGGACTGTGTAATTACTCAGCATAATATAGTTATCAATTATAACGAACATTTCAGGAAACTTTAAAACGGTTCAAGCGTTTAGAGGTTGCGGTGGAATAAAGAAACGTAAAACATACATAGATTAACCCTGAACACCTTACACTCCTTTTTTGTTGAGCAGTCGTGTAAAAACAGCGCACTACTCGTGGTTTTACTTCTTCTATTTTCAGAAAGAGCCATGAACTCGGTTCTGATACACCCTATATAATAAACATACGAATCGTCCGTTCGCTGATGTCTCCGACTTGTATTTTATCCGCCCTTAACTAACGTTACATATATTATTGTACGATTTTTTCAGCTTCAGCTATTAGGGCTGTAAGAATGACAGGAGGAGCGGCCGAATCCTACGGAGAGCGCCACATTGCCCGGGCAATTAAAGCTCGCCCGTATATGAAACGGCCACGGCCCCGTTACGATTATTGGCATTATAAAAAGTTAGTGGAGAACCTTTATGGGCGGCGCGCGTCGCGACGGCCGCGCCGGGGCAGGCGAGACGCGGTAATTCGGTCAACCTGCGCTTCATAATAATTGCCATTAGCGGGGTAAACGATGCCAGGGCTGTCGCTGGTCGACAATAATGTTTCATATTTTCGTTTTATTTTAATATTCCTTAAATTTGTGGAAAAGTCGACTGGCTAAGAAATAATGGTACCCGCACTAACACCCTCATTAGCTCTGACAGCAGAGCCACCACAGAATCTTCTGTGGTCTGGGACTGCATGCAAGAGCTCAGCAAATTGGGAAAAGCCAATAAAATCACCCTAATATGGATAACGGGTCATCAAGGCATATCCGGCAACGAAGAGGCCAACAGACTGGCAAAACTGGGCACACTGGAATGCCCGGTGGAGCCAGTTGTAGGGGTCCCCTTCGCTACAGGTAAGAAAATCATCAGATACTGCTTGAAGCAGAAACATCGGGCATGAAACAGAGCCAGAGATGTCGCCAGGCAAAAGCCACGATAAAGCAACCACTACAAAAGAAAACCAAGGCCCTACTTGACATGAGCAAGAAGAACCTTAGAACCAGTATCGGTCTCCTCACCGGACACACGACCCTTAGAACACATCTATTCAACCTTGGCTTGACCGAGAGCAAGGACTGCCGAATATGTGGCGAAGAGCCTGAAGACATCATACACATCGTTGGTCGCTGCCCAGGCCTCGCCGCAAAAAGACACAGTTTACTGGGACGAGCCTTTCTCGAACCCAGCGATCTGCCCAACTTGAAGGTCAGTGATCTACTTGGACTTGTAAGAAGTAGGGGAGAATACGCATGAAACGGACGTCCCATGAAGCGGACAAAAGTTAGTGCTCGACTCCTGTCGGAACTAGGACGACGTCATTGCATGTTACTCAAATGTCCTTGGTAATACACCACTCCACGGAAGTATGCTAGTCGCGCTTCTGCGTTTGGCCTCGACAGACGCGTTTGAATTTTTCGTTGCAGAAAAGTAAATTTTTCGTCCGCCGTACCAACCCCGTTACATGTAAGTGTTTTATTTAATTCCATTTTTGTTTGAATATCACGAATATTAATTCACTTAAGTAAATAAAAATGTTGAAATAGTTAAATTAACACGTAGACTCTTAAAAATACACACATTTATTTAATATTTCATCGAGTCCGATGAAGTGGACACCAAAAAGTACCATGAAACGGACGTCCGATTCATGGGTGTCCGCTTCATGGGTGCTCTTTTTCAATTTGATTATTTTGCTGATGGCTGTAAATTCTTTTATTATTTAAAAAAAATGCTATACAAAGTTTAACATATATTGACCCAATATAAGTCATCTTTATTACTGAACTAAAAAACCGAGATTTGAAAGAGTTTTAAAGCCATTATTTTAATTCATTTGTCTAAAATTTATAAAATTTTGTATTTTGTGAAATTACAGCTGATAATGGATACTACTTCCAGTAAAAGATTGAGGCCTTCTAGCGTGGCAATCGAAGAAGCTGTACGGGAAGTCTTGGAAAAAAAAGTAGGTATCTATTAGAGCCGCAGCTAAAAATTTCAAAATATCGAAGTCGTATCTTGCTGATATAATAAAAAAAGCGAAAGAAAAATGTGACAGCTACACTCATTCTCCCGATATAGGAAATAGGAAGGTATTTTCAGCAAATCAGGAAAGCATGCTGGAGAATTATTTAAAAACAGCTTCAAAAATGTGTCATGGTTTGACGACTGTCCAGACAAGAGCTGGCATATCAATATGCTCGGTTAAATGATATAGAAGTTTCAAACTGGGAGTTATCGCAAGCAGCTTCGAAGCATTGGTTACGCGGATTCATGAATCGACATAGAGATATATCAATCAGAAAACCAGAGAACACTTCATTGTCCAGAGCTACTTCGTTTAATCGTCACAATATATCAATGTTTTTTGATAAATTAGAGTACTTGTATAATAAAAAAAAATTTCAACCACATATGATTTGGAATATTGACGAGACAGGTTGCAGCACTGTAACGAATCCACCTAAGATAATAGCAACCCGTGGATGTAAACAGGTTGCTCAAATTACGTCTGCAGAGAGAGGAAATTTGATCACCATGGTGGGGTTTGTTAATGCTTCTGGTGGAACAATGCCCCCAGTTTTTATATTTCCGAGAGTACACTTAAAAGATGTTATGCTCTGGAATGGGCCAAAAGGATCCCTTGGTATAGCAAACCCCAGTGGCTGGATGACTGAGGAATTATTTATCGATACAATGCAACATTTCGTTAAATTTATCAAACCCACGGAGGAATCACCATGTTTGGTCATCATGGATAATCATTCTTCACATCTGTCATTGGGAGTGGTAATGATGGCTAGGGAAAAAAACATTACAATTTTAACCCTGCTACCTCACTGCAGCCACCATTTACAGCCGTTGGATGTAAGTGTATATGGACCATTTAAAGCCAGATACAAGGTTGCCATGAACAACTGGATGCTTTCCAATCCAGGTAAGATGGTTTCCATCTATGAGGTTGCGGAACTCGCAAACGAAGCGTCGCAAACGAACTTGATGGGATTCACACCAAATAACATCGTAAATGTTATTTGGATGGGATTCACACCAAATAACATCGTAAATGGGTTTCGTAAAACAGGGATTCATCCATTCAACAGAAATATATTCAATGATGATGATTTTTTAACATCATTTGTGACAGACCGAGACAATGAAAACGAAAACAACACAGTTATATGTGTGACATCGTCAATCCCCAACACACCATCTCTTGAAACAATAACAATTGATCAATCTGTACCAGGCCCTTCAGACGGACATATTTCACAACCTGTTTTATTAAAAGAAAAAACCAATGATTTGAACGTGATTCTTACACCTGAAGCAGTAAGACCGTACCCAAAGGCAGGAAAAAGAAAAACCATGAGAAATAACCCAAAGAAATGCTCATCATCAATTATTACAGACACGCCGGAAAAAGATAAATTGGTAGAAAAAACATTAATTAGGCAATCAAAGTCTAACAAAAAGACTGTTGCAACAAAAAAAACTACCAAAACTGCAGCTGCAAAAACTGCAAAACGAAAATGCACTTGCCTTCCATCAAACCTTTCCACTACTTCAGAAGAATCCAATTTGTCAATATATTTAAATGATTCTGGTGATAGTGAAGGCCTAATAGGTTCTGATACATTGTTTGAAATGTTACCAAACGACATCAAGGTAAGAAAAAACAAATCCTCAGTCCTCGAAAAGTCATCGAAAGGAAACAGCACATGTTCTCTGTGCCATAAAACATATGCGGCCAGTCAAGAAGATTGGCTGAGTTGCAAAGTATGCCAGATATGGGCACATGAAACATGTGGTTTAAAAGGAAGACTAAATTTCTTTTGCAAAAACTGTTATTAATCTGATTATTATATGTGTTATAAAACCATTTGATTACTTACAATGTTTCATTGTAATTTACTATGTGTAATTGTTTTTATGTCTATTTGTATTTCTTTATAAGTATTTTACATTTTTAATTCTGTTGTTTATTCTGCTGATAAACAGGTTTGTCATTACTATGTCCACTTCATGGGACCCCATGTCCGTTTCATGGAAACCGTTCCATGAAACGGACATTTTTTATTTTTTTTAAATTACATTTATGTACATCTAAAGGCATTGTTTTATTTTTTTCTTTAATGCAAAAAGAGGCTGAAAACATCGTAATTTGACGTTATTCGATTGTCTTTCACTTAATTCAAAATCCAACTTAGCTATGACACTTTCTTCAAAAATGTCCGTTTCATGCGTACTCTCCCCTACTGGGCTACTAGCTGACCACTGACCTAACCACATAGTGGGTAGTAACAAAAGATATTATAGATCTAGGTGACATCAAGGGCTGGAAACAAGCCCCCCACTCCGTTTACTACTACTATTACTACAACACCCTCCAACGTTATTTATATTTAGTATCAACCAAAGAACAATAGGCAAAAATTTATGATCGCTGGGCCCACCTCTCCAATAACAATAACGTATTTACCATTAGAAAATCTACATATGTATCTAGAACATTAATGACTACTACAATATGAGCCTTTTCGGAGTTTTAATTTCCGAATCTTCTTAAATATGGCTAATTACTCTAAATAATAATGCCTGCAATAGTATAATACCAGCCGCAGGGGTGGTTCTCTTCAGAATAGCTGGCGGCGGCGACCCAGGGGTCATCGCTTATTTTCCTGCTCGACAACAAACTAGGCAATAACGACCGAGCTTAGGCGTCATAACCCAACACCTATTAGGGCAACTATGTGGAAGAGGCTTCAGTGGCCTAGAGAGCCAAATACTCTCCGAATGTTCTGGTGGAGAAGGCAACGGGAAACCACTGCATTATTTTCCTTAGTACTCAGTTTCATATCGATAAAAAGAAGTATGCAGAGCTGACTTCCAACCTTTACTAGTTGGAGAGGCACACAAAGAAGAAAAAAACGCTTACTAACTAAATAAAAAAAAAATACATCAAAGTGTGAAATATTAAATTATTAATTTTAAAAAACTGAACTTTCTTTTTTTGACTAATTAAAAAAACATTATATTCCGTTATCGTATCACTTAGACTGACTTAGAGGATACTGTCCTTAATTTGTGTCTGCTTACCCTGATTCTCCTCAAAGGCACTCTGCATGATGACGCTATAAAATTGTCGCCTTTAGTCCTCTCTTTCTTGGTGGGGTTGTTGCGTTTCACCAATTACTAGCGATCCAAGTTTTTATTGGCCCTGTAAAGCGCCAATGCCATTGCGGCACAGAAAAGCCATCATCACACCATAAATAATTCTCGTAAAATCAAAGGGTGCTAAAGCGTATTATTAATGACAGCCGATAATCAAGTGCCTTGACGCCCATGCCTCCTAACGAAATTGAGAAGGAGCGAAATTGGAGAACGGAGCGTTATTAATGTAATTACAAGATAGGTATGTACTTACACTCTGAAAATAAGGATTATTAAAACGAAAAAAAAAATAGTTATAGAATTATATTAAAACACTATCTGACCCGACAGACGTTGTCCTGTCAAAATTGCAATAAATTTGTTTGTGATCGCTTTGGAATTTGTGAAAGGCTATTGCAATATGTAAACAAAGTAAATAACCGGTTGTGTCATCCCAAGACTTTTCCAGTAATCAGACAACCCCCCCCCCCCCTCCTCTGCGACAAACTCACTAACCCCCAATACCCCCATTCCCCCAAATCCCCCCCATAATGACCTCACCCCAACCCCCAAATTCCACGCCCTCAACCCCCAACCCCCCACCCCAAGCCCCTCAAACCCACCACCATCCCAAACGATCGTTTTAAATTGTTTCAAAAGTTTGGCCATTGCGCAATTCTTCATAAGTTCGCGAGTTGGAGTTTCAATGATTTAAATATTCAACAGCAACTTTAGTGTTGAATGAGCTGTTCAACCGCTTTCTAACAACTTAGGTGCAATTCTTGTTCAATCGTGGCCTAAATCAATGCGACCAAAAAGTTTTCCAGTTCACCGGGATCGTCCAAAAAGAGAATCCAGACTGTTCCATCGTTTACAACTATCATGAGAGTGTCGTTTGCATATTTCTTTGCCGATTCAACAGCGGAACGTTCGTATGTTTTTCGCGTTTCAACTCTTCTATAAATTCGTCATGCCTCGGACGATTAGATGCTGTCATACATAGTTGTCGATCTTATTCAAAAAAAGAATTTTGGATATCCATCGTTCGAATCGTGAGTCACTTCAGTTTTTCCAGAATTTTCCAATTTTCCAGACAACTTATCCAAATTTCCTTTCCGTTGGAACCTTATTTAGACTATTACAAACATTAAAAAAAATATCCATATCGGTTCAGCCCATCAACCGATACATCATGCGGTTACCATGGAACAGCATTGATTTTTTTTAAATAGATATTTTTTAATACAATACACATATGAACACTTCGATTATATAATTACGACTACATAAGCTAACACTCACAAACCAAGGCAGTTTTAAAAATTTTCTGTATTTTTAGATCGTCTTCCATAAAAGAAATATAAGTGTGCTGACCACCTTAGAGAACCCAAAATATACATAGTCACCCTTTTTTAATCTGATTAATTAAATGTACTCGAAATATATAACAATTATTTCAAACCACTAGGTCAAATGACCTCAATTTGTGACCCGTAGGGGTTCTCGGTAGGTAGGAATGTGGGCAGTGCGCTACGTCACATTTAGGCACTTTCGTTTTGATGGACTGCTAGGACAATGTATATGGCTTCTTTTACACATAATATATGAACGATTTGTTATTTTAAGAATCAAAAGCGATAATAAATATGTTATGATAGACATGTAGTTTCTTAGTAGAAGTTGTTAGAATGGTAGGAAAAGCTAGACTTTCAGTATTCGGATAATAAAATAGGAGTCGGTGTTTATTTATATAAATAATTTTTTTGATTCAATTCAATTCAGTTCATTATTTGGAAATCACGCAGTATTAATTGCATAGTAAAATTACACTATTAAAATACAAAATACTTAAAAATAAAACAGATTATGGATTTCAATAAAATTACAGAAATTACATCGAACATGTGTGTGTGTGTGTGTGAATGTATTGAGTGTGTGGGTGTAAAGTGTAAGTGCATATAATAATAATAATAGCGTATATAACGTTTATTAATAATAATCAGAAGATAGCTAGAAAAAGTCAGTTTATTGAATTGGCTAGGGTTTCATTTCAGAAGTATTTATAAGTGCTTGTGAAATTATTAAAGATATCAATACCATTCTAATGGGTATTATAAAGCTCACAGTAGCGCGTGAGTATTCCATTTCTGGGAAAATTAATTTAAAAACGTATAAAAGTAAATTTATTTATCATCATCATGTGCCGCTACAATCACATCGGCGTCACCAGTTTAACGGCTGTTGGCTGCACCAATGAGGGTTGAAGCAGCTGTTGACTAGACGGACGAATGACCCCTAATTAATTAACACTCGTTGTCTGTATGTGTTCTGACTTCATTAAGTGTTCAATGTTGTTAGTGAAAAGGCCACACTACGATCAAAAACTGAATTTATTCTAGATTTCCTTTGTTAAAGTACACAATATAGGGCGCGACTATGCGGTCAATTACTGTGCACGTTGCACATGCGCGCGAGCAATCTCAGCGGAGGAACTATGACGACTCTTGGCCGAGCTGAGGGGCCAGCCTGTGGGGGAGAGGCGTAAGATACTGTACTGTTTATTATATGACTAAATTATTTATCATCATCATGTACCGCTACTATAACATAGAAATGTGTACAAATGGCTATATTGATGTCATTTTATTGCTTTTTTTTTAATATTGTAAAATAACATGGTCTCTTTTTTAATTTGTCGCATAAATACTTTCTTTTATATTTACTTCGTGTATTTATATACTGACGCATTAGATCGGTTTCAAAAACAGCAGTATTTTCCAAAATATCTGGATTTCATAATCAAATATTTTTTGCTTTTCTAAATTTTTCAATTCCTAAACAACCTGCTCTCCAATCTATTACGAAACTACCCACCTCTCAGTGTAATACTTAAGGCACCACTTCCTTAAAGTGGTCTTTTTTTAGTGTACTTTCGGAGGCGAAGTCGCCGCCAGTCTCCCGCTCCTTTAATTGCGTTCTGCCCGTCCAATTAATACCTTGAGCGTTTATTTCCGAGGTATAGCGCAACCTATTCCCTATAAGTCCCTCAAATTGCCAATAAAATTTCAATAAGAAGGGTAGCTTCTAATGCCTCCGCGTTAGACGGGGAAACGGCCACATAGCGAACTGCAGAAGTGGGGTTGTTGGAATTATGTATGTATTATACTTACTAACATTTTTGTAGACATTTGTACAGTTACAGGGAAGAACGATCAATGTCAGTTTTATTTTTTAAGATGAGATACTTTTTTATGAGGTAATAATTTTGGAGAAATGTATTTTATTTCGATTTTTTTCCATGGTTTACAGACAAGATATAATTTTTCTCACTCAAACAAACCCTAGATAAAAGTTGATATTTGACATTTTTAAAATGGAAAAACCAAACATTTCTAAAAGTTTGCATTTATCGTTTTTCCCTGTAATCTTTTATCTGGTTATGAAAGGATTTGGTTATTGGTAAGTATGTTTAAAAATTCGTGGACATTTCGAAACGATTTAAAATGGAATACTTTTGTCATGTTTTGTAACTGGGTGCCGTAAGATCATTAAGGTTAAGTAGGAGCGGGTGTGGTCAGTAGAATATACATAAGTAACCGCTTGAGAACTGCCACGCGATCTTATAAAAACCGTTCGCCTGGAAGATAATTGTTGTCAGACGAAAAGGTTCGACGTTACCGGAAGGGGTATAAAGTTGATGAAAATCACTTAAACCCAACTTCTGTCTTACAATAAACGATGAAGACATTTTTCTATAATCGAATCTCAATCTAAAAGATACTGTGAATGACCTTTTCTCATCTACGACATCTTCTCTATCGACTGAAAAATCGAGAATCAGGACGAAGAACCACAGGAAGACACCGACTTTTTAGCTGAAGAATCTGAGATGATGAGTCAAAAGGAGTATAGTTTCTTTGTTCCAGGCAGTTAAAATATCTATAATCATAGATCATGCACGAGCAGAAGGCATCTAAATAAGGAGTAAGCATTTTTGGTGGCTAAAGAATTTTAGCGAAAAGTAGTCAACTACAAAGTTAGAAAGACTGGAACATATAATTTCAAATTCTGAGATTACTTCCCATCAACAATTTGTTGATAGGAACTAGCAAAACAAAGTAACATAAATTAACAGACAATGACTAGAGGTGTAGTGTTTTATTGTGAATATAATAAAATACTTTTTTAAAAATAAATGAACTTGTTTGTGAAGTTCAACGTAGTGTCAGAAATATTTTTTTCGTATAATTAAATATTTATGAAATAACTGCAAAAATGTAATATTCTGCACAATAAAAGTTCATATTCATGAATAAATTAAGAAAAATGGTATACATCAGCAATATACGATATGCCGAATATACAGTTCTAATTTACAGCAGCGTAAAAAAGCTTCGTTTCCTCATTTACAGTATACAATAGTATGTGACAAATATATGTGTTGAAGTTTAACAGCACAAAATCCAGGTATTTGATAGTCAGTAAAGTTCCCGTAAAAACACCTGCAGTTACAGTTTACGAAAAAATCGTCTGGATAAGATAGATAACATTATTTACTTTGCCAGTAATTTGAACAACAACTTTGATATGCGCAAGGAGATGAAAATCTAGAATTGCATTTGTGTGAATATCTGGCTTCGTACGTTGTCGATATGACCAGATCTCAACGGTTGTAGAAGTCTTGTTGCCTCGGTGTACGTATGTTAGAGAAAACACAGTGTTTATATTTAGACCATTTAATTACCAAAAGAAGCTAATAGTATAGAGATGGTTTACCGTTTATAACAACGACGAGAGTGATTAATATGCTAAATGTACGCGCTTTTATATCGGTAAATCTGGTGTTTCTTGTGCTAGTAAGGGGATTGTTCTTGTAAATTATTGTTTGCAACTGTGAAAGACAAACTTGAAAGACGCTATTTTCATACATTTATTATTTGCATCGTAAGAAAGACACATTTGAAAAATGGATTTATCAATTCTTTGAATGCTATTAGTCATCATGCAAATAGACAAATTTGCCGGTGATATGACGTCAATTGAATCTTGGAATAAAAAATATCTGCTGAATTTAGTGATGCATTGATCATCATCACGTGTCAATATACATTCTTTAAGATGTAAAAGGTATTTGTAGAAGAAATATCAACCTACACCTAATAATTCTAAGATGCTGTTGAGCTAAGTTAACAGAGTAAGGAATTAAGATATATTAAAGCATTTCAGCAAAAACATAGAAATATTGAGGACAATATATATCCACAAACTCGAACAACTAGCTCATATTATGCGTCATCCCGAAAGATTTAATATTATGAGTCTAATAATTCAAGGCTAAAGAATCTCAGAGTATGAAGACCATCTCAGCAAGAAGAACTCCCTTATCTACCGGACTAGTTTCAGAAATCTACTAACTCTTTTTTACGAACAGGGGCCAATAAAGTTATAATGGCTATCAATAAAGTTATAATAATATCATTGCCAACGTTTGGTAGCGTATATGTAATTAGAAAAGAAGTCAGAAATACGCAGTGTTTACATTCCACATAAATAAAAATGAAATGCTGTTCGGTGGTACCTAATCGCATATTAGGTTAAACCGCTGAACCGATTTGGCTAATATTTTCTTTAATATGTTTGTAATATTATTTAGAACAAATAAGGACTTAACGGAAAAAAAAATTGGAAAAGTTGAAAAAAAATTGGAAATTTCGGAAAAAACTGAAAGTGCTTTTTATCTACTAACGATTCGAAGTTGAGGAGTTTAGGAGGAAGGGTGAAGATGTGGGGGTTGGAGGGAATTAGGGGGGGTAGTTAGGGGTGGTGGAGTTTGGGTGTGCTGCTGGGGGGGTGGGTGGGGGGGGGTTGAGTGGCTTGGCGTGCGAGGGGGGGGGGGGGGGGGTATGTATCATTTCCGGTAAAGTCTTGAGGTGACACAACTGATTTATACCTTTGTTTACATATTCCAATAGCTTTCAAAAATTCACAAAACGACCACAAACAAATTTATTGAAATTTAAACAGACAACGTCTGTCGAGGTCAGCTAGTTTATAAATAAAAAAAATATTTATAAAAATCTAATCAATGAGAATGTTTTTTTTTATTTCCATCTCTGAAATGCAAATACTTATATCTCAGTCTATCTCCGACTGTACGTCTAAGATGACGTCACCTAAGTTACAAGAGCACAAGATACACCGCAACAGTGAGCGAAGGCAGAGAGGGGGCTATGCACGGCGCGTCGAGTGCGAGCAGGACGACACGAGTCGCGCTCCAGTCGGGCGTACCGTTATTTATAAAACCTGCGTGCTTCTCGGGATTCTGGTTCTCTTTAATTAACCCGAATAAAGTCTCTTCTTTGTAAGCTATCTGAGTTGGCGTCGGGAAGGGGGAGGGGGTTAGGAGGAGGAAAGCAGGGAGGTGGGGGAGGTGTGGCGCCCTGAATTTACCATCCTTTTCAGTAGCGAATGATGCCACCCGCGCGTGCCCCACAGCGACAACATACGGAGAGCTCACACTAAAACCGGGTCAAATTGACACCTTACATTTTCAAAGAGGTAGAGGACACAGGGTGGACACTCGTGCGGAATTATATGACCGAAATTACTATTGAAACATATTACCGTTTAGAAGAAATACCCATTCAGACTTTATCATATATATGTATATTGTGTTTGGACAATGGAGTTTTTTCCAAGGGATGATTCTGTACATCAAGCAACAGTGGTATTTTATATGAAGCGAAAACTCGATTTTTTATTGTGAATATAACATATTTTTGACATGATTACTATCTATTTATAATGACTATCTATCTATAACGACATAATGACTATATATAATGATATCAGGCACAGGTTGAATCACATCTGCAATTTTTTTCTAAGGGGTACTGCAGAGCACATCAATAGTGTATTCACTCTACAGAAAAGACCCATACGTAGGATAGTGGGTATTATTAGTTTACGGCAATCAAGTCATAAATACTCCCAAAAACTTCGGATATTGGCCGTACATGCATTTTTTGATTAAGAAGCCCATTACGAGTTCTATTGCAATAAGAGCTCAGAAATATCTTTAGAGGAAGTACATTGGCATGACCAGGAATAGAACCCATTACCTCCAACCGATCCTACTAAGTACTGCGAAGTCAGCGACGTGTCTCTACATAGGACATAAACTTTTTAATAAACTGCCTAATAAATTAAAGGCGATTAAAAATATTGATATTTTTAAGATTGAGTGTATCTGCTTAAATCAACATGTATACGCATAACGACATTTTGAAATACTTTGAATCCAACATCGTACGTACCGATGGTTTTTAAGGTGCCAATTATTGTATTGTCCATTGTTATATTATAGTGTTGTTTTTTGTTAATTGGAATAATGCAGCAATTTAATATATACCATTCATTGTTATATTGAGTAACTAATTTAAAATAAATTTAATTTATTTATTTATTTATTTATTTATTTATATAGATATATATATAGATACTTGTTAATTCCTAATATTATGTAATAGATAATATAGATACTTGTTCATTCCTTCAAAATTGCAAAGGTTGTAATGAAAATTGTAATGGAAATTTAATGGAAAAACATACTTTTTACTCTTTACCCTTTATCATTGATTGTAAAACCACTCTTCATTATTTTGCAAAAGAAATTTCAGAAATTTAGATTACGTATTTTCAATTTATTTATTTATTTAGTAGTAACACATCTAGTAAAAAGTTAATGTCATATTTGATTAAGATGTTAGCAAGAAATTGATGCGACATTATTTTTATGATTGACACAGTCGCCTAACTAGGCCTAGGCCTGTTCTAAGGCAGACTTTTAATGATGATATAAAGTGTGCACTGTCAACTTAATCTATATTTAGTACTTATTTTTAAAACTACAATATTTACGCATATACAAATATGGATAGATACTTATATAAAGTTATATACATCTATATATAAAATATATATAACAAATGTAAGTGAAGTGTAAGTAAAAATGGCAGAAACTCCAAAGGCCCTGGAAATTGTCATCTTAATGAGTAGTAGTTTGTATCGACTTTAAATACCACTATTACTTATACATAAAATATGTTTTTTTTGTATTTCTGATTGTTCCATTCTTGATCCCTGAGACAAAACGGGCATTCGTGGGAAATTGGTAGTTTGCATTATATATTTTTTTTGCTTTTAGCGTTTCGGCATTTTTTACCAAACTCTATTTAAAAGCATCATCAAGCTTCTCAAGGTAAAACAGAAGTTGTTGTAGGTCATTCCCAATAAAAATATTCTAAAATTTCCTGCTTTGGACCGGATTACCCTACCCATTTATGTATAGCAATTAGTGAGCCTCTTTTAACACATTGGGCTCCCTATATTTTAAGAGAAAAATTGCTTAAATCTTCCGCCACAACGTCAGCGAATGCTTTATATATTCCGCCATCTCCGCGTTTAATGTTCCACTTTCATCCTTAATTTAACGTTGACTTTTCGTTAAAGTCTTGTCTCGCGCGGCGAGACGCAGGAGTGGGCAGGAGTATGGGGAGTAAGGGGGAGGGGGTCCTGGAGGCTGCGGGTCGACGCCGGGATTTCTTTGGTTAGTGGATTTTCTCCAGATAATCTACTGCTTACGCTTTGGTTACTCAGAATAAGGTAAAGACGACTTTAAAGCCGCGCCATTAAACATTGGAATAAAATTAAACTTTCACCGAAGCCCGCTTTATATTCTGACGAGAATTTATCGCTTGGGATTTCGTGACAATTCATCAATTCGATTGTATTAGGTCCTTCTACCTAGAAAATTTCTGTTCTAAAAAAAAGTTTCTGTTCTACATTAAAATTTAATAAATCGAAACATTTCCCCTTATAATTTCTGAAGTTTGTTATTTTTATTGAGGGTAGGTTATTGCGTCTGCTGTAAAATACTCATGGACAGAAATCGAGCTTTTTATTACGATCCCGCAGCTGATATTTTTCCCATATAAAACTTTTAAAATTCTGTTGGAGCAAAGTCTGTTGAGAACGGTGGATGTCGAAGAGTCGCAACGCCTGCAAGTGTGCGACTGTTCGATGTGAAGTGTGTGGTTTAGTTCGCTGTGAAGTGTGTATGAATCAGAGGCGAAGAGCGATTGGCCATGCCCGGTTGCTTAATCACGAGCTTCTCCACCGTTGTTTGTAGATTTGACAGGTAACCTTAACTGTCGTGACCGCAAGTAGTTGCAATGGATAACATCAGCACAAAACCTTCTTTATCTCGGATCTCTTCTTCTGCTATTTTAGCTTAAATTATTAAATGCATAATCTTGTAACTTTCGGGATGACAGATGCCATAAGAGAAGTAATCAAGTGTGTGGATATTTATTATCTTTAAAATTTCTAAGTTCATGCTTAAACGCCGTAAGACAGTTTGATTCCTGACTCTATCAACCCAGTTTATACGTGGTATCTCCCGACAGACCCACATGTCGAAGACTTTAAGATGTATAACAGCATTTATGTAAGGATTCAGCTTTCTATTCCATATAACCTGTGTATCTGTATCTGTGAACAATAGGCTTCGCGTGTAGTAGAACTATTAAAATGCCACTATCTTGAAGCGGAATCAAAAAATAAAAATCTCAAAAGATACGAACAAGATCAAAAATATTAAAAATTTTCTTTCCCCTACTTCCCACCCTTACTCCACATTCCTTATCACCTCCACCCTATGTTACGTATATGTTTCTAATTAAAATATTTTGTCTACTCGACTTACTCCTCATTTGACACTCCTCCTCAACTTACTCATCACATGATCATGTTAGAAAATTGGATTAATTCCAACCATATTAAAAGCGTCGCCATCATGGAATGCAATCAAAAATAATAATTCATATACGTAAGTAACTTCTGCTTAATGACTTCAAGGAACATTCATGCCATATTTGATGTAAATCGAACAACACGTCAACAAAATCGAACGACGGTCGTATTGGGTCACAAATAAATATACGAAATACCAAATGGTCGAATTAGTACAGCACCTTGCTCTGCTCGGTCAATAATATTGAGCATACATAGCATCTTACAAGTCTAATTTTCGGGTGCAGGTGGATGTTTTTTCCACAAAAATCCTTTTTCATCTTAAATAGTGAACAACCTGGATGATTATATATGGATTATTATCTCCTTGGTCATATATTACATTCGGTAATTTACCGTAATATATTACTAATGATAAGGATAAAGCGAATAGAGCTACTAAAATAGAGATAAAATTATATATTATCATCAATAAAAATTTCAACAAGAATAATAGAATTATTATGCATCAGCTTGTCCGAGCAACACAAAGCTAGCGTGAAGCATCTTTTATTTAAATAAATAATAAGTTTAAAAGATTTTGTTCAAAATATTTTTTTTCTTTGTTTTACAATTTTACTTTTAAACCACATTTAGATTCAAAAAAAAAAGGTACAGTCTGGCCGTCTGTTTGCCAGTCTGTCTGGCTCGTCGATTTCTCAAAAACGCGTTATCCGATTTCGAAAACATTTTTGGCAATCAAAATACATATTGTCGTCAATTTTCTTCACGTTGATTGGATTTTGGGGGTCGTCCATAAACCAAATCAGGGAGCTGTCATAAAAACGGATGACTATAAAATCACATTTGTAGCCTTACGGTTAAAGACTTTTTTTTGTGTCTCCAAATTAAAATGAAATATCGATTACGGAGATTTTTTTTAAATCGGACCATGCGTTCTTGATTTACAATTATAGACTTAGGAGACTATAATGGGCCGGGAAGCTAACATATAAACGGACGACTTAGAATTCACATTTTTAGCGATAAGAGCGTCATCTTTTTATTAGATATCCGAATTATTACGAAAAATATTTAATTGAATGAATTGGTAAAAATACTGTATGTTCTTTTGTGGCACAGTTGCACAATATAAGCTGTTTGAATTAAAAGTTTGTTATTTTTAAACGAATTATCCATTTTAGATATTTCTTTCTCCAATTAGTTTTATTAATCTATGGATGAGATGATTATAACTGCCATTAAACTAATCGATCCGAGCCCAGCGTGTTTAAAAATATCGTGTTTTTTAATCCCTAAGTTTACAATTTCTTGGATCGCATTGCGACCTCCTTATCGCGGTCGGATCTTTCCTCTTCGTCGGCTGCCTGCAGAAATCCCTTAATACCCCCCCCAACTTCTTCCAATTAAAACAATTAACAGAAGTGAAGTTGAAAGCATCGGAGATTGTACGGGAGCGGATGGCTCTTTTCTTAGACTATCAACGTAAATATCTGAGCGTATTTTGCGAAACAAAGGGGGCAGGCAGGGGGGTTCAGGAGTGAGGGGGAGGGGCGGTGCTGAGGGAGAAAGCTTTGCGACATAAGACAAACAAACGCTCCTTTTCTTCTCAGAGTTGCAAAGGATATTTATCTGCACTATGCTATCCTCAGGCACAATGAGGTTTCTGCTTCAATCAATTGTTTTACATTACTTTTTAGTATGTATAAATATAGAGTATGAACATATTATTATGCCCACTGTAGTGTGCATCTCAATACTGATTTAAACAATCTTTAACTTTCTTACACTGTAATTCAACAAAATACCTTGTAATTCAACAAAATTACAATTAAAGCAGCGTTATTCTGTATAAAACGGTAATAAAAAAATAGTAATGTAAGAATCAATCCAATATTTTTTCAGTGTATCTTGTGTATAAACACAGACCGATACTAGTTAAGTGCATTGTATTATAGAAGATTTAATAACGTTCATGGCTTTGTGGTTTGGTATATTTTTAGCGGTTTAGAAATGGAAAAAAAACTGTATTAACTACTCCAAAGTGTGGGTTTAATCTATCCAAATATCTCATTAAAATTGCATCAAGATTCACCCCAATTATCTTTTGTGTAACGAAAGTCTTTATCGTCCCCATGGAAGCAGTTCGTTAAGCGGCGACCTAACGACTTGGCGATTTTCATCGCCAATCAATTAGTCTCACTTGGCGATTTATGCTTTCCGCTCAATTGACCGAGGGTAATTAAGCAACCGGACGCCATAACGGTGGCAATTGTAAGGTGGAAAGTGGCTGCGGCGACCCTCCGCACTGACCACTGTCCATACTCGCGGCACAATTAACCCCAGGGGATGGCCTTAAGGTACTTACCCTGTCTCTCGAGTATCGGGCTAACTTCACGCAATCCGATGCCCGTTCACTGATTTATGTATGTTCAACTTACCAGATATACTGCAATATATAATCTTCTCTTCTGAGTCCATTTAATTAATCCTAGAGCAATATTTTTTTTATAGAAATTGACAATTAAAATGGACATATAGTGAATGTTATTTTGCAGGGGTCGCCAAATTGATTAGATATAAGATCTAAGGTTTACTGACGAAACTCTGTGCAATCTAACAATTACATACTTCTTGAAATCTTAAATAAAACAGCATAGTTCAGTAGGTACACAATTATGTAGTTTTTTTTATTTTAGAGGGAAAACATAAAACTGAAAATTATCCATAGTAATAGTATTTATATTAGTGTGAGCATTGCGTCTGAGCATCTTCCGTTAGATTAGCAAAATCAGGTGTGTAGTTGGAAATTGTCAACCTTAAAGAATCCAATGAATGAGCGTCTGACAAACGAGAACGGTGTTTATTTTTTGTTTGTTTTAAGTAGGAAAATGACTCACATAAATATGTTGAACCAAAACACTAATGCAGTTGCTCAACACATTTCTTCAAATATGGATATTTCTTCTTGGAAACCAATGCCCAGAAATCTAGACCTGAGGATGACCTTAGTTTTAGAAATATGTCGCAGCGCAGAGTAATAATTTCGTATTATGTGGTCCATTTGAAATGTATCTGCTAATTTTGTAGTCATTTCATAGATATCACTATGATGAACGGAATTATTAAACGGATAACTGATGAATTACAATAACTTCTCAATTTTTTTGAAATCACTAAAGCGTATTTCGAAGTCTGATACCACTGCCTTAATTAATTAATTTTAATTTGTTAACTTCCTGAAATTGTGCAGCAGTTGGTGATTTATTTATTTATTTAATTAATTTAACAATTCATTAACAGTGCATAAGTATCACTAATAATCATATCAATAAAAAAATATATGTAATTAAAATTAAAATTAAAATTAAACACGGCCGATATGAGCATTAGCATTTAAGTACTGCTGCTGCCCAACTAAGTGCCAAGACTTGTTCCAGGGTAGCTAGCTCTCTAGTTTTTATTCACACGTTGCGCAGTCTGTTCTACGTATTTATATTTATTGCCTAGCCACGATCGACTGGACTAATAGTCGCGATCGACCGGTCGATCGCGAACGACCGGTTGGCCACAACTCTTATATTGGGTCATTCATTACCTATGTAATTGCTGTTTTTTAGCACTAGCCATTTTAAAGTTGAATAACTTGGGTTTGAATTGGAATTTCAAATTCTAATATATTTTATTTCAATGCCATGATTTACTTTTTTGAGAATCAGCTATTTGTCTTTCCATAGTTTGTTTTTGCTCAAATATTTTCGTTTGTGCAACCATGGTAAAGTGGAAAATTTGCATTATTTCCAAATATGTGATCCTGTGCCGATGTTTTTAAAAACAGCTTCTTGCAGTCTGGATATACAGTTACCGTAAATGTGTACTGTTAAGAACTGCAAGCAATGATGAAGAAGCTCGTGATTAAATAACCGAGCCTGATCAATCGCTCATAGCCACTGCTTCTGCATGACAACGTATAACCACATATTTCACTACAAACAGTCGCAAGATTACAGAAGTTTCAGCTGGAGACTCTTGATCACCTACCGTACTTGCCAGATCTTGCTTAAAGTTTCATTTTGTTCAAAATTCAGGTAACTTTTTACAAAGGAAAAATAACTTTGAAG
Source organism: Micropterix aruncella (assembly GCA_944548615.1). NCBI lineage: Eukaryota > Metazoa > Arthropoda > Insecta > Lepidoptera > Micropterigidae > Micropterix > Micropterix aruncella. The sequence goes on along the minus strand of OX155955.1, from coordinate 17,044,559 downwards.
AGTCGGTGAAAAACGCCATCAAAGATTTATTTTTTTCCTGTCCGCGAGATTTTTATAGCTGAGGAATTAAGCAACTCCCATTAAAATGACCAATCTGCTTAGATAATAGGGGTCAATATTTCTATAAAATATATATTTTTCATATAATTTTTTTGACCTTAAATTTCTTTTGTAGAGCAGCAACTTCATAGGTAAGGACCCAATATAAGATTCAGTATGGGAAATCAGATTTTAGTCTATAACTCTGAGGCCACGTGGCCGATTTCGATCTACTATAGTCTATAATAGACAAGGAAACTTAAGGGGGGCCCTAGTTTAGAAGGTTAAAAAAACATATTAATAGCGGCATGCGAGAGATTGAGTGTTTGTATGCCTGGCAACAATTAGGCCGAAGTCTTGAATGCGCTGCTAAAGTCCAAAAAAATAAATAAGTTGAGTTGTTTCTGACTAATAGCGTCATCGGTTACTTTAAACAGAGCAAAGGTAGTGTTTCCTCCAGGTCGGAAACCCGACTACACGGGTTAAACAAGTAAATACATTAAAATTCATAAAAAACACAACTGACGTTACTTAAACTGAAATACTGTATTTATAATTATTTTTATTACGTTTTTCAAAATGAAATATTAGTGGTATATTAATTTATTCATATAAATACATACACATTTTCGGAATGTACTCTATCAGACCTTTCATTTGACACGAAACACAATATAATTGAGGTAATTTATTGAAATTTGGAGATTTAGACATTTAGACAACTATTTGGACAGTTAAGGTATCACTATGATACTTGATGACATAGCGATTCTTACAATACCACATACTTCTAAATCGGTTTAAGCGTTTAGAAGTTATGGTAGAATAAAGAAACGGAAAACACACAGATGAACCCTGAAGACATTACACGGAAAATAATGATGTGGTTAATTTTACTAAACGGCCGTTGTTAAAATACGATTTGTAATGTTAACGTATGTTCTTGTAAAATGTACAAAAGTCGCTATAACACAAAAAAGGTAAAATTACCAAAAAGAGATGGTTAAGTTAATTACAAAAGCAAGTGTTAAATTACGTATAAGTAATGGCAGATTTTATGATTTTTTATTATTTATGTAATTTACTTATTCCAACATATATCATGAATAGCAAAGCAGAGTAAAATTAAACAATGTGTGTTATTTAATAAAATATATCTTAATTTAGCAACAACTACTGTCAGTAATGGTAAGCCTTACTACCGTTATTATTATCCACACAATCTAATCCACACTATTATCCACATAATATAATCCACACAAATGCAATCTTATCTGCTTCGCAAAAATCAATTGTATTGTTGTATTGGATAATTTTATAAAATAAAAAATAAAAATAAAAATATTAAAATTTCCATATTTACTAAAGTAAATTTAAAAGGGATTCATTTCGTTAAAAATATTAAAAAAATTAATTTATCATACGCATATTAATAGTAAAAACAACTACAATTAGTTTATACAATTTAATTACTTTACTAAATTAATTTTGTCAAATCTATCAAGAGAGTTTTAGTTCTTACTAAACTTCATTTGCGTGTTTAATTAGATAAGCCCAAAGAACTTGTAAAATTACAACAAATATATCTGGTGACATCAACTCATTAAGTACTGGTAAGGTATACAAGAAGTGTTAGTAAACAATTAAACCAAAAATGTTTGGTAGTATCAAACATTTTCTCGATAGGACATAATATTAACGTATAGGTTTTGTAAAATATGCAAGGAATTTTGTAATATGATTCAATATTTTTTTTCCGTATATTCTTACTCCTTTTTTGTTGGGCAGTCGTGTAAAAAGGTCATGACGTCAGAGGTACTTTTACATTTAAAAGTGAACTACAAGATCTGAGACTTTAGATAATACGGGAAGTTAGTAACCATATTGGAAATGACTCGTTAAGTAGTGTGACTTTTCAGGTAATTAAATTTTGATTATTTTCAGTAGTTGTCTCCTGTAGTTAATGTGTTTATCTATTTTCTGAGTGTATTTTGTGACATATTGTCTCTATTAAGCGAAAATGAAAATAATAACATTTCCAGACGGTTTCTGCATTACTCATGATGCACAGGAAAGGATACAAATAGAGATAATGCTACGATGGCGGCGAAAAAGAATAGAAGTGAACATTGAAATCATAAGGGTGAGTTGAAATTCGCGCATTAAACGCCCCGTGAAACGACGCGGAGCCCGCGAACCAGATAAAACTGCCTGCTTCCGGCCAAAACGCCTCGGCGACGTCGATTGCCTTCAATATTCAACGGCCCTGGACGCTTTTGAGAATGTGCTAGGAAAACCTTGCAGGCGTACGTCATTTTTTATCACTTCCTGCATACCTACTACAACGTCGTATTCGGCGTTTAATGGAGTATAAAAGTACTTAATGAAGGAGTTTATATTTACTGTCGTTCAATTCGATCCAGAGCAATATGGTGGAAATCAGTTGCCGCAGCATCTTTCTCAACTTCATGACAGCTAGAGACACGTGGGCTACTTTCATGCGCACATTATACAATTATATCGTACATTGTACAATTCTGTCTAACATTGTACAGTTAGAGCGCCAAATGATTCAATGCAGCTTGGGCTTGATGGAACGTTTGTGTTATTTGGTCGCCCTAACTCATGGTTCTGCTCCCATATGGTAGCCTCCTCAAAGAGAACGTCTTCCAACCTTGGAATAACTTAGGAAACTCGACCAGCAGTCTGTAACCTGCAGTTGTGGCAGTAACTTTCGATAACAACCTAGTCATCCTTCGACTAATCAAAATCACCCCTCTGACAATAAACATATAAAGGCAGATGTATGTTCCAGGGATATATTTAAATTATAGAGTCCTAAACTTTCACTATCTGGATAGTCGCCACTTATTTAACAAGTGTAAGCATCCAGTATGTACGAAATACGTACGGTGCATAGAAATGGAGAGGCGAGAAGTGGCGGATTCGCAATGGAGAGAGGAGTAGGCGGCCGCGCACCGCGTTATGAACATTAGCTTTGACAAATGTATTTGGTTTCCATCCAGCCGCTGGCACCCGCACAGATACCCTGACAGGGTTCGCGTTTCGCATTTTCCAACAGTTTCGTACTTGACTCATGGAGCATGGCGTCTCCAGGGTTGTCCCAAAAAACCAATCGTCGTGTTTGAAAGCATTTCTTCCAAAATTAGACTAAACTAACTTAACCTACTTACGCTCTCCTATCATAATATGATTGGGTGCCACAATATCGTCAGCAATAGAAATATATCCTGCCAAAACGGAAAACTACATGTGGTAAAAAAAACGCACTTTATCCTGAACCTAAAATCTATAATGTTATAAAATTTCCTATCCAAAATGCACTAAATGCATTAATAAATCTAGTGGTAATCTTTATATATATATATATATATATATATATATATATATATATATATATATATATATATATATATATATATATATATATATATATATATATATATATATATATATATATATATATATATATATATATATATATATATATATATATATATATATATATATATATATATATATATATGTCTCCTATACCTGTGTATGTGGTCAATAAAACGCCCTTTATCCAGCACCTACATTCTATAATATTATGAAATTAGTTATCCAAAATGTACTAAATTCATTAATAAAACTAGTGGTCATCTTTATATCTATGTAAAAATATTCTGTAAGTGTGTATGTCAATGAACTCCACCTAAGCGGCTAGACCGATTTTGATGTTTTTTTTTGTGTGTGTTTGAGTGGGTATCTGGATACTACAGATTCACAATTGGACCCGCTAGGCAACGCTGCAATCGGGTTCTAGGATTTTTTTTGTTTTAGAGGATTTTTAAAAATATATGTGGCATATTAGAACATATAAACCCAAAATTGTATACCCCACACCACCCCTCAATGATTTTCAAAATGAAGAAACATACGCCAGACTATTTACACTGAACACACGCCGAATCAAACACGATACAATATATTATTCGTTTCCTTGACAACCAGAGACGATATAGCTTACCATGACAAACAAGAGGCAGGAAAAATAAAAATAATAAAGTAAAGAACATCATTCCGATAAAATGTTTTCATTCATTAACGCATACACAATGTAACAAGTATATTCAATAAAGTACTAGGCAATTCGGTCAAATAAGTCGTGGATTTCAATCATGGCTGTCCAAGCATTCACGTAGGATGCATGGAGCATGGACCACAAAAGAGTGTTAAACGGCTAAACGCAGGAAAACTAGAAATTGCACTATTTATTTTTGTTTTTGCTTCTAGCATCAACAAAATGCACACAGATGAAATGAATAGATTGAAATGTCAAACTCAATCTCAAATGTCACTTATATAGTATATCGAAAATTCGAATATCGAAAAAACGGTTGGGCAGGACAACGTTTGTCGGGTTCGCTAGTATGAAAATAAAATCCTACTAGAAGTAAGCTGAAACGTAAATGTCCTTTTCGATACGCTAGCGCTGGGCTCGGATCGGTTTGTATATGGCATCTCTAATCAGCTCACCCATACGATAAATAAAACTAATTTATGAAATTTTATTCAAATTCGATAATCTATTTTTCGTATCAATTCGGATACTTGATTAAATGTTGGCGACCGTACGGATCAAAATATCTCAGAATATATGTTTTCTTGTACAGCAGCTCCACGAACCATTCCAGGGTGGCAATTCTTGTAAAATTAGCATGCCAAATTTGTCTATGGTCCATTTGATTTACATGGGCCATAAATAAATTTAGCATGCTACATTTTTCAAGAATAGGCCCCTAGGTACGGAATCCTTAATCTCATAGGCTTTACCCGTCGAGGAATAAAACAGATTTGCGATAGAATTTAAGAGATACGGCCTCTTAAGGCTATTATTGTAAATAAAGAACGCATAGTTTGAAATTAGACATTTTTTCGGTCGTCAGTTTTTCTTTTTAATAAGAAGTTGGCGATCGTACGGCTAAAAATGTGATTTTTTAAGTTATCCGTTTGTATGACAGTTTGATCACTTGGTTTATGGACGGCCCAGATTCTAACTAGTTTATCGATGACCCAAAGAGACGTGGAGTAATGTAATTTTAGGCGTAATACTTTTTTGCTTTTTTTTTAGATATATGCAAGACTTATCCCGCCAGCCTTATGTTTCTGAGTCGGGCTAGATTTAGCGAAAAAAAAGGTAAATTAATTTGCATTCATATATAAATGGCGAACGAACTTTATCGATATGTTATTAATAGATATACCTATGTTATAATAACTATTTGTTATTTATATATCCATAACATGTCTTCGCAGCTCGTTCGTCCTGTAAAATTAGTTTATTTTATTGTCTCGGGTAATCGAATTTTCTAATATAAAATTTAGGTGCCATATAAAGGAAGAAAGGAATTCAAGACAATCTAATTTTAAAGCAAAATCTTTGGTTTTTATTTCTGAGATATTTTTCCGTTTGGTACTTTTCTCCCTAATATTTCTCCACTTTTACATTATCTCGAATCTTGAGTGTCTATATCATTAGATCATGCAGATGCGAACGTTACGTCAATGTGTTTCTATTGTATCCTGTATCCGCATTTATCAGCTGGATATTAACATAAACATGTTCAGGTAAGATTGTGGCAACCCCTAAAAGCAGAGGCCTACGCCAACCGCCCAGTAGTCGCCACCTTGTAGTGCAGCCTTGTCTTCTACGAGCCTGCCCCCTGACTCCCACTTCCGCGAGGCGCAGTCTTTTTAAAGTGGGCGGTCGGCAATATGAAGCCGTAACATTCGCCGGTTTATTGCCGTTACAGGATTTAACATTCGGCAAAATGGATAACTACAAAGGGCTACGATATAACAAAAAAAACTACAAGAGAGAGGGTATAACATGGCCGGGCACTGGATTCAAGATGTCAGTTACTCAGGGGCAACACATTTATTTTCTATTCTCAATATACGTTTTATATTGTCGATAATACCTATTAAACGGATCACCGTATGCAGATGATACTCAGGTATCGCGAAGGCGATACTTTTGAAGTAACATTAATAAATATCTCTCTAATCTGTCCGTTTCGTCTAAGAGGCAAAAGTGTAAACTCAATGTTGCAAACCTTGACACCTAGTCATAAATTTTATTTATTTATTTATTTATTTAAGAATTATTTACTATAAAACATTGATTTGCTTACAAAAATAACAGGAACCGAATGGCAAAACCGTAACTTTTGCTTATTTGATTTTGTCACCCAACTGGGACTAGCCCGTTCTAGGATGGACAGGACTCTAATATTACAATCAAGTTTGCTTGATTGCTTGATTGCTTACAGATGTACAAGTTTTAGTAAAAGCTAATAACACTAAATTTCCCTAAAATTTGGTCTTCAAAAAAAAAGAAGAAAAAAAAATTATAATAATATTAAAAATATTAAAAGATAATTATATAAAATGCAATAATAAAAGATAATAAATAAAATGCAATTCCATTATATAATCGGCAATAACATAAAATTCGATTAAATAATATAAGTAAAATTATATGTGAGAAAAAAGAAACAGTCATTAATATTTAATATATGTTAAGTAATAAAGGATTTAATATGAAAATATCTAGTCAAAAAAAGTACAATTCATTGTCAAAATAATATATAACAACAAAGTCAAATAATTTTTGGTAGTTAGGTCAATGTTAAAATATATTCCAACCACAATCTGGCAAAATTTAACTCAATATATCTCTTAGACATGGCTAATGATAAAATAGTCTTCCGTCGCACATAATTTTTGATTAACACTTTGGCCACTTAACAAATAACTTACCTTCGTCTCTCATATTAAATTCAAAGCTAAATTGGGTTTCTATCGTCTAAAGCCTCTACCGAATTAGGGAATATCTTCAATTATATTTTAGGATGCCACTGATCGATACTCTCATATTACCGAATCTTGTTTATATAATATCCACATACGGACCCTGTTGCGTATATTGACAAAATAATGATTCATAGGCTAAAAAATGCCTGCGCCTTGTGTTGATTCCTTATTAACCCTTGGAGTAAATGGGTATTTTCATGAATGCATCTGTCTCTTTTGCAGGATTTTCGGCGACATCGACCTTAAAGTACTATAACTACGAAACTACTACACCAATCATAAAAAGAACAACTACACAATGATTGCATTGAAATTTCGAATATAGAATATTCAAATATCATTTTGTAAAACAATTAGATAATTATGAATAAATATGAGAACGTCAAAGAAGTGAAAAAAACGCGGAACCAGATCTGGTCGTATCATACTCAACGGATAATTGTTTCAGAACCAGATTTGGTCGTATCATACTCAAGGGGTTAAACGTAGAAGTAATATTATTTTAAATATAACTCATTTTATTAAATTTTTTTCACAGCAATTGAAATAAAAAAAAAAACTATGTATTTCAAATATTATAATTTTTCTATGAAAATAATAAATACCATTATAACTATTTTTATTCTAAATTTATTGTAAACATATATTTTTTATACATTTTTTTAGGAATTACTTTATGTATTTTTCCTTAATCGTTATTATTATTTTTAGATCATTTTCTATCACAATGTACATAAAATATATTTTATTTTAATATTGTTTATTGATATCAACAATTTTAATAAAAATACTTTTGTTATTATTACTTTTTAGTGAATCATCAGTTAAAGGACCATTAATTAATTAACATGCGGAGTGCACATAGAATATAATGCTTTAATAATAATGCGAAAATATTTCTAATAATTGACGATTTTGTGAGAGTATTGTTTTTTATTATTATTAATTAAATGACCAAAATATTATAAATCTATTGCTACTTAAACAGGGGATGATAGGGATGGAGTCAAGGGTAAAAATGATGTAATGTGAGCGTGTGTATATGGTTTTATTAGGGTGTAACTCTGTAATAAGTTGTGTGGCTGTGCATGTAACTAGTATATACATATGCACTTGTTATGAATCAAATCCAGAGAATAGCTTGCGTAAGGCTGTTGAAAAATAAGATGTTTCAAGGATATTATTGATATTATTGAATGCGTTGATAAACGTATCCGATAAGCGAACCAATACCGAACTGGTGGCATGTAAAGTATTGTAAGTGAGAAGTACAATACAGACTGAAGCGTCCTGGCTCGGAAAGGGAGTATCTTTCAATCAGCCTCCAATTGTCGACTTTGCTATCGATGATGTGTTTCAAAAAGACCATGACAGCGATTGTATGGAGGTTGATAAGAGTCACCATTTTGTAGCAGGCTGATCGCTTCTCATACGCGGTGAGACCTATCCGGTCTTGATAACTGATTTGCTGAAAAAAATATTTCTGAACACCCTCAGTCCTCTTAACAGTGGCTCAACTAAGCCGGTCCAGCCGGTGCGGTGTACCGGGTCCCACGATAGTTCGGGGGCCGAAAATGGAACTTCTGTCTACGTCTGATCGACGTTTTTTCCAACTCTGCTAAGAAGCTAAGGAAGCCAAAAAATTGGATTCTTAAAAACTGATGGATGATTTTTTCAAAACTGATCGATGAGTGCAAATCAACACGAAAACCATTTTATAATTTAATGAGTACATAGCTAATTTAAATATGCGGATATGCGAAAAAATGTTACATTTGTTTTTATATTTTGTGGATATTTTTTAGTCTTATAAGTTCTACTCAAAATAAACTTATATAAAATTATATTATTATTTTATTTTTAACCAACATTCCAAGGTGGTGAAATATAATTCAGTAATAAAATCAACAGTAAACCATCGTATGAATATAGGAAAAAATATTCTCCCGCAACAATGTTTCTAAGTGATCCTGCGTGTTCCGCTGAGACCTTGGTAAATTGTTCCGCAACATATTCGAGGGCATATGAATACGTCGATTTTTAATGTAGCTACAATATAAATATTTAATGTAGCTAGGTATACAAATATAGTTGTCAACTACAACGGGCGAATCATTGGATAACATAAATCACTGTCAAACAATAAAGCAATTGCTTATATCCCTATGTACTGAGAAATATATTGGATTGATTCTTACATTACCATTTTGTTATTACGGTTTCATATATAACTAACTGTACCCTGCGCGCGTTGCTACGCCAAATCGGTCGCATTCGAAATTCAAATTCTATAAAAAAAAGAAGAACTCACTCATGTCTTCGCGGTCGCATTCGAAATTCAAATTCGCCTCTTTAATATTCATTGGACTATAAAAAAAGAAGAACTCACTACTGTCTTCGCGGTCGCATTCGTAATTCAAATTTGCCGCTTTAAAAAAGAGAAGAATTTTGGTTTTGTCGAGGACACAAAAAAAAATCCTTTGGTTCGATCGGCACCAAACTTCACAGGAACCATCTCCAAACTAATCTAAACTTTCCCTCAAAATTTCATCAAAATCGGTCTAGCGGTTTAGTAGTCCATAGCGGACGTACAGACAAACATTCATTTTTATATATAATATAGATAACGATATTTCAATCATTATTTTGTTGAATTACAAGGAAATTTGTTGAAACTCTATTACTCGAATATGTATCAAGATTTCTCTTGCGGTTAATACGGAAATAACAGTCTACTGTAGTTTCAACATGATGACTATAACCGTACGTATACTACTACATGCTGTCATATTAGAAGCGAAATCCAAAGGTCGCGACGTAATGAAATAAAATTACTGCACGGTAGCACCACGCCACGTCACGCCAACACCGTGTCGCATTATGCTAATTTCTACGTATGAACCACAGTCCGAGTTATATATACGTTTTCCTTGTTGAAACATGCGTATTTCCGTGTATTACATTGTTATATTTTCCCTAATGTATACCTACATTTAAGAAAAATAACTGCAGCGTATTGACAATAAATTATAGGAGATCTGCTCGAAATAAGTAATGCGTTGTTAGAAATTTCATTATCTGCCCACGTAGCAATACAGTTTTTGCACGAAGATCATATATGAATACGAACCAAATAATGAGAGTTCCATTCGGCATTGTCTCATCTTCAGCTGCGCTGTAACCCCTAGAGGGTGTTAAAGAGAGTAGGGAATTCAAAGCTCTCTTTGCCTTTTTCTTAGCGGAAAGACACGCGCTTTCAGTGGTGCAACGAGCGAACGGTAGAAAAGAAAGAAACAAAATATTTCTCTGGTTGCCTCTGTTTAATAGCGATATAGCGTGTTCTATTAATTCGCATCCTTTTTAGCAGATGTTCCTTTGTTTTTATGAGGGTTGTTTTTTCATAAGCTCGAAAAAATACTTAAATACCCCAAACTAGGCCACGCTTGTCCTAAGGACAACATCAATATAAACAATTATAAAAATAATGAACTACCAAACAAACTTTCATATAGAGGTATATCTACGTGAATCTACTAGCAAATATAATAAAAATGTATAATGTAGGAAGAAATGTAATTTATAAATAGGATAGAAAACGAATTTACCGCGTGAAATTTGTAGGACCCGACGTTTCGGTGACGTTGCAGCCGCCGTTGTCTAGGGTAGACTGAAGAGCTGTCAGTCCGTTGTTTTGCGGGTAGGCCGCAAACCGCTGCCGCCACTGCGTAGGTTATAACGGTGGTGGGGGGCCGGGCTCGGAGCGCGGGAATTTTTAAAAGCCCGGCCCCCCACCACCGTTATAACCTACGCAGTGGCGGCAGCGGTTTGCGGCCTACCCGCAAAACAACGGACTGACAGCTCTTCAGTCTACCCTAGACAACGGCGGCTGCAACGTCACCGAAACGTCGGGTCCTACAAATTTCACGCGGTAAATTCGTTTTCTATCCTATTTATAATGTCAAACAACCGCGATAGTCTTCGATTTTATAAATGTAATTTAATTATTTATTTATTTTAAAGATGACGTAAACTTTTCTATATATATTTAAAATTAAACTGAATTACAAGCGATATTTTTATGGTAATTTGCTTTTTTCGATAAGTTTTTACTCATAATAATAACCGTTCATTGAATAAAAACACTTCGGTATTTTAAAGTTTTCCTTTTAACGTCCTGTTCTCACACCGTTTGCCGGAGTAACATGATCTTCATATCTAATGGTATTTTTGAAATGAAGTATTGATTTAAGGTAGCTACTAACTAAAAACTTCGTTTAAATGGAAAATACGTGTTCCAAAACTCTATAAAACATTAAGCAAACTGATGAAGGGTGGCTTGTTAATTAATAGTAGTTGCTGTTTTGATATAACTGTCAAAGGAACAGGAAAAAATGTGAAAATTGGTAAATTCAAGGAAGAATTCAAAATTCGACAAAAGCAGTATTGCAAAAATAATCAATTGTTATTACCTATCTAATATGAAATCTTTGAGAGGTGTACGTATTACACTGTTTTTTGATAATTTTGTTTGTCCGCAAATATGTCTAATTGTGTTTCTCTGCAAAACAGGCTCACTTTAATTAATTAGAGTTGTAACTTTTTCTTCTTTTTAATATTAAAATATTATCAATAATTATAAGCCGCTCTTATTATTAATAAGAGAAGGGAATAATAAGATGATAATTATTTATCCATGAAGAATGTTCATCGGTACAAGCGAACCCACATTTTAAACATAATATTTAGATACCTATAGCAAGCAACTACTCGTTTTTAGTACTCGTATAAAGTACTCGTTTTTCCTACTTCGAATAATAAAAATTAAAAGAAGTGGTTAGTTAGGTCACATGATCGCCATTTACCATTGTGATGAAGCTCAACGAAATTACATTTGAATTAATTCGATCGAATACAATAATAAGATATACATTGCGCACATGTTGTAGGCTGACATTCGTGAAACATTTCATATGTAGGGTTGTTGTAAGGGGCAGTCGTAACCTAATAAACCAGCCCAATGGAAAATTCCTCGATAAAGCGTAATACCATCACATAATTATTATACACTTCTGCAGTGGATTTTAATGGCTACTACCTGATATTCAGGGTTAGAAAAGAAAATTTTCTAGAATTATACAGTTTTATATTTAATGACTGGGAATTTTCCCATATTTTCTAAAAGGAATACAATCTAAAGCGGCGCTCGTGGGTTTATTAGTGGGCTGGAATGTGCGAATAGCATCGCATGCTGGCATTGCCATTTCGAAGAAACAACAAGATATGCCGTTCATGAAAATCGTAAGAGCAATGTAGTCCTATAAAAATATTAAATATCCATACCTGGAGTTATGGTAATGTCGTGCATACAGTTGTACAATTTTATGGTCACACCATGGATTGGGCGCCAGATTCACTGAATAAAAATATTAATAAATAATTTCGAGAATGACATTTAAATAAATATTTTAATAAATTACGAGACACTAAATAAAAAATCTTAAATAGAGGTAAATCAATTCTTTTTGCTTACGACAAACGAGGTGTGACTTTAGGTAATGTGATGACACTTTACTCCTAAGAAAAGGTTAGTTTATCACCTACAGGAAATATTCTAGAGCTGAACAATGCTGATTCGCGATTATCATTTGCAGATTGTTACTATCTTAAACTACGCAACACAAAGTTTGAAATAAAAATAACTTTTTGTGGGCTATTTGGAATGTGCCACACCAAAATAAACTAAAATCAAAAAGGACGCTTAAGTATTAAAAGGAGGAGAATGGGAAGGGAAAGGAAATTTATGTGGAAGATTTCAAATGTTCTCGGCGCGGTTCTCACATTTTTCGGCAAAGCATTCCAAAGTCAGCATCGAGTTCATAATTTCATCTCCTTTAAAGTAGTTCCCTTCTGCTTGAACATAGGTACCTACTAACTCCAAAGCCAATGCTGGCAACGTAGCATTTTAGACATTTTCTTTACTTTGAAAATGGTATCTTAAGCGTAAAAAATCAGAGCGGCGAGATCAATAGCTCAAAACAAATCAGCTACCACATAATTTCGTACATCTGGCTGTTGCTCTGTGGTATTTTTGGGAACAATTTCACACTTATTTTTCGCAAAGCCGAATTTCGGCGAACACTTTCTCGATTAATGTTGACTTTATCTGCAACCATTGTCACTGATATTCTTCGATCGGATCGTCCATTAAAATGGCTGATATCATACTTTAAATGCCCAATTGCCAGCGGCAAAATATCCGTAACTTTAACTTCATCCACCGCTTGTGTAAGCAATAATTATATGTTTTAAATGTGTAGTTTTTACACAGCCATCTGTGTTCCGAGTAGTTCCGACATGCTAACCACCAAGTGCATCACAACTAGATATCTTTACGTATCTTTTTGCAGCATTGAAATTGTTCAGAGGCATGAGGTACATAATTCCCATTTTTTTCTGATAAACTGAACAATGTATTTGGGCTATTATTAAATACATTATATACAGTGAGTTTTAGTTAGCGGCATCTTTGAAGGGAATGTATCGGTACGAACAAATAAGTAACTTTTATTAACAATTTGTGGAAAAAACAATACTTTTTTCGAATTTTTGTTTTTATTAATTTGAACATTATAAAAAAATAATATAAAAAGCGTTGAGCACGATGTTAAAATATCTACCGTTTGGTAGTATTTCGCTATAACAATATCGCTAATATTGTTTATTAGCAAGCTTCACCTACCACTAGATGGCGCAGCGCGCTCAACACCTCAATTTTTTTCCAATAAATACAGCTTACAAATTTGACAAAAAAAACGTTTTTTTTTTAAAACTTGTTTATTTGCTCGTACTGATTCACCCCTTCAAGGATGGCGGTAACTAAAAACTCACCCCGTATATCATGCATAGCTCATTGCTACAAGTAAATGCTTCTTATTTCATGTCCTCATCACAATACGAGTATAATGAGTAAATATCATATAAAAACGCCCTTTGAATCACTTTTATTGAAAATAATAATAACCCTGAAGATAATGATCTAGTAGTTGATAACTATCAATTGTATGTACCTACATACCACTGATAGGCACATAGTAGCTCATCTAAGCTTTCCTTATTAATGCGGCTCGAAACGTATGTGCCGATATGGGGACTGTAGATTATGTAATGGGCTACGGGGCGCGTCGCGACTCGGCGTCGGCGTCGGCGTCGCCGGGCGTCGCGGCGCTCGGCGTCTGCGGGAGGCCTTCAGAAATTCAAGCCTGTCGCCGAATTTACACGCGCCAAGCGATCGTAATTCAGGCACGGTGCCCCGCAGCTACGATGCAACGCGCGAACAACACTGCAATAGAATGACATTATTTCAGTCGAGTGTATTTACGATTATTTCAAAAAACAGAAAAGGGTGGTTCCTTATTTTATTATCACATTCTATTTTAACAGCTCTACCTATACGAACGTACGTGATACGTCCGCTATATTGTCACCCAAGCGTAACAAAACGTATCACATACGTTCGATAGTACAAAAAAAATGCAGGCTACATACAGGTGGATACAGCTGATCATATATTGACAACAGATGACGGCAAGTGGATGACTGGTGTCGAAGAGGAAAATAGCCAGTATTTGACAGACGATGCCATCATAGAAGCTGTGTCCATAATAAATGAGGATGAAGAGGAGAGTGGGGAAGGGCAAGAGACGTCAAATATTCAAACAATATCTCACGACGCAGATATTGCTTCTTTTGCTACATCTATTACCTGGGCTTATGATAATGGTGTTTCCGCGAGTGACATTCTAAGATTGAATCGACTTCAAGAACAAATGTTTAAAATGTCATTTATAGAGAACAAGCAGACGAAAATAGACAATTATTTTATGCGTTTCACTTAGATGGAATAATGTAGATATATATATATATAATATATGGAATATATCTTAAATATATGGAATATATAATATATGGAATATAATATATGAATAATATTTGGAATATGGAATATATAATATATGGAATATATCGTAGATATATGGAATAATGTAGATGTAGATATATATATATATATATATATATATATATATATATATATATATATATATATATATATATATATATATATATATATATATATATATATATATATATATATATATATATATATAGTAGATATATATCGTAGATATATAATGCAGATATATAAATAATGTAGATAATCGATACTAAACTACAGTAATACCGTATTGTAAGTTATTTTTTATCGATTGTAGTTTTAGTTTATATTAACACTTCCATTGAGTGTATGTACTAATGTGTATGTATTGTATACTACAGTATTATCTACATTTATTTGTACAATAAAGGCATCGCTACTACCGTTTAAATGCGTCATTATCAGTGATTTCCAGTAATCCGGCAGTGCTCTGCTCCAATATCTGCCGGATTAACGAGAGAGATGGTTTTCTTTCTTATTCATCTGGCTTTGGTTAACCCCTCAAGACAGTAATGTCACGAATCGGGTACGATGTATTGTAGTCATTGCTCAGTAACGTCCCAAAACGGGTACGAGCGCGGCGCGACAAACCGCTCTCTCAGCGAACTGAATTTACACCAAAATCAAAGTGCAACCACCCCCTGTTAGATATGTGTGAGTAAGGCGGATAAATTCTGTATTGTAATATTAATCAGTCATGCTTTTCGCAGTCTAGAATCCCTAATATAATTGTTTGTATTCTGGGGGCACTTAGTCGAGTGCTGCCATTGCTCGGATCTGTGCTTCTCTTCGGATATTATGTAGCTTCTCTTCGGATATATGTAAGAAAATAAGTAAAACGGACTAATAGATTTGATAGAGCATGTAATAATGTATACAAATGTGATAAAACGTGGATATCGCTGAATAAGTCAGTTTTTTCAGTTCTCCAAATTTCTAATAATTATTCATAATTATCTAATTGTTTTACAAAATGTGTTATATTAAAAATTTCAATGCCATCATTTTAAAATTCTTCTTTTCATGATCTATCAAGTAGTTTCTTTCTTATAATCGTTTTCCTAATGTGCTATATTTTTTACATTTGCCGTGCTTACCGTGCTATATTTTTTACCACCTCTCAGAAATGACAGGTGACTACCAAGATTTACACCCGCCGCTTGAGGGATTAAAGCGCAGCGGGAAGAAATCCATATTTCCACTTAATTTTCTAAGTAATCAAACTTGAATCGTCCATTGCGCTAGCAACAAAATGAAATGAATGCGACAAAGTACCACCTACTCGTATGTGGAGGGCTGCTGAGCCGCGAAAAGCGAGCTCCGGCGCACATTGTATCATTTTTATTAGGCAACCGTGTCGGCATTACAGCGCAGGGCTGATTCGATCTCCCGGATTGCATGAATTTTATTGTTTATGAGCCTCCGGCGCAATTCTCCTCTCTCAATTTATTTCTTACTCTTACCGCTCTATTTGCGCACTTTGGCCCTGAGTTATTTGCCGTTATTTAAATTTAAATTATATTCTCGTAGCGTTATCCTGCCAAAAGCTCCATACGCTTTGAGCACTGCCAGTGGATTATGCAGGTCGTATCACCTTATTATGCTTAGAAAAATGCTTCTTTTAAATAAAATTATTCGTCAAAGATTAAAACGATTTCATATAAGTCAGAAGCAATATTTGTAAATCATTAGTATATCGATGGTTAAAAAGGAAGTGACTAAAGGGCCATTTTGTAACGAGAATTTACCTACGTCTGATGAGCACATTTTTTGATGGTTAGTTATATTATGTGTTTGTTTCATTTCAACTCCGTATTATGAAACGATAGGCGGGTCTATTATCATACGACAATATCTTAAAACCAACCCTACTATGAAGTGTTATAGGTATGTATATGTACGTGTAACCTCGATGTGCCTATTAAGATTAGGCGAACTAACCACTTTGCCACCACCACTACTACCACTATTAAATATTTTTGGCTTTTAACCTTCGGCATACAAGGTGAAAATAACTCCTCACCTATACAACGTGGGGTTAAAATAACCCCACAACGAATTGCATCTATGTCATACCTGCATCGAAGACAATATGTTTTAATGAGTTATTTTTATTAAATGAATACTAAACTAAAAGAAAAAATACAACAGTATATAAAAATACGTTTCTTTATTAAAACAAACTAAAAATTACATTACGTAAGAATTCAAATTAACAATTTACTGTGAGTAACATAAAGTAATAATAATAATACTTTTTTAAATGGAAACAAAAAAAAACTCGCTACTGTGAACTACACTAATAGGAGGTTATAGAAAAATCACAAATGACTATAGTTATACATGTTTTACTGAAATTATTCGTTATCTAAATCAGTGCAATTCTGGCACATGAAAATTGCATGTTCCCTGCAAATTGCGACATCACCTTTGAAACAACCATTTATAGTCTTTCTGTCTTTATTCCTTGGACAAAACGAACATCTCTGAGACCTTCTTGCTTGCTTTTGTGGTGGTCCAGGGATTTCTTCATGCAAAATTTCATGTATACGTCCTCTCATGTCTCGTGGAATTCGTGGATTGTCTTTTCTTTTTCTGAGATGGTCTTCGAGCAATGAAAGTCCCAATTTTTTGAGGAAGTTTTTTCTGAGATTCGTTTTTTTTCTTTCGATTCCGTTATTCAACATATATATAACAAAAGCATTTATGCCAGCATGGTTCAGAATAGAAAAAAATACTGTAAGAGGCCAGCGTCTAGAATTGCGGGAGACATCGTATGTTCTTGCAAGTTTGTCTACAACATCAACCCCGCTTTTTGTCGCATTGTAAAACGTTATAATCGAAGGTTTTAGACGTATAATCGAAGTACCTAAAATAAAAATAAAACCATATAAAAAAATATGAAATGTAACTATAAACAACAAGAAAATACAAGGGAGGGCACTTACTTTTTTAACGACGTCCTATACAACGTGGGGTTAAAAACGCCCGAGACCACTTTGCGCACGTGCAGACACGACGGCGGCGCGCGCGGCACTGAATCAACGTTGTCACGCGATGCGGCAATGTTCAAACTCCAGCTACTGAGAAAAGCAACTTACTAAGTTGCATTTTAAAAAGAAATCTGTGTATTTTAAATGGATTGGGGTTAAAATAACCCCACCTTGTATGCCGAAGGTTAATACTAAAATATTTGAAGTATTATTAGTAAATATCCTATTTTTATTTTTAAGTCAACTTACATTCTTGAGCTAACGATTAGTTTACCTATTAGAAGGTTAACTTTTCAAGTAATCAATTATTTCCTATTCTTAAATGTGATGCCATGGCTTTTTTAACGTTATATCCCACAGCTTAAGACGTAAGATATTTCGTCTTACTGCATAATATATTTGGAAACTTTTAGTCATTCTCCTTGTCAAGTTAACCTAAAATATTGATCCGTAAGGCGCAATTTACGACATGTAAGATTAGACTTTCTTCAAATATCTGATATAATTTATAACATGGCCTATAAACTTTTTAAGTTCAAGTATATTTCTATGAAAAATTACATTAGTAATTTAGATGCAATCATTATATAAAATTAAATATCATGCCTTATAAAGCGTTACCCTCCCAGAGTATTTCTTGATAAACCGCTTGATAATTCACTAAGATATATATTTCAGAATAAATTGATTGTTCAATTAACCCTTTCACCCGAAGAACGAAACTTCCCATTTAACTAACAAATCGTGTATTCTTAAGCCGGTAAAGATACAGGGAGGTTCTGAAGAAAACAGTGCAATAAAAAAATAAACCATTAAATCCACTCTCAAATATGAAATGCAAACTGTTATAGAGTGTATCCAAGGGCTCGTTAGTAAATCATTAGCGTAGTCTTCCAAGCTTTGTATGCAGAAATATTGGGAATATTGGGGATAACCGTAAAAATTGCTGCAAATTTATTATGTACACATTGTACCATTATGTTTTCCGAATACTGATGTTGGATACGCTAATTAATTTGAAAGTAATTTACTTTCATTTCCTAAATTAATACTTCCGATAGTGCTTTCGGCACTCCCTCCTCTGTCTTACAACAAGATGAATTAATCTGTCAAGTCAACCCATCCTCATCAGTTTGTAAATGTGAACTCATTAGTCGCGCGAAAACGCAATCGTACTTGCAAATTTATGTGAAAAGTTCATAATTTCGTACAAATCCGGTTTTCTAAACTTCTACACCTCAACCTTAATGCATTCCTAACGTGAGGACCGACAAATACCAGCTTAAACAGTAAATTCCCTTTGTTTTTTTTTTCATTTTCAAACCCCTTAATTCTCAAAAACCCAAAAATTAAAATAATGAAGTTTGGTAGCTTGGGGGTTTATAAGCTATGGTAGCTCAATGATTTAATATACCTATCAAGAAACATAAAAACAGGACATACGCTTTAGAAAATATAACATATAACTCGCTGTTCTGAAGACTCAGTCATATATAACAAATGAAGTAATAATTGTGACTATATATTATGTAGACTACATACTGACTAATTTTAGTTGCTGTTGTTATATAACCTAATAATTTCTATAATTATCCCTAACAATGTCATACCTATATAGAAATGCACTCGTTGAGGTAAAATTAACAATCGATGAAATTCTTTGAAAATTTTCTGGACTTTTATATTTAGAATCAAATTAAAATAGGCATTTATATGAAAATATTATAGGAACTCTATTAGGCTTTTAAATTTTTAATTTAAACATTTTGGATTTTACTAAAGCAGATTCCTGAGAAAAAAATCAGAAAATAGTAGAGGCAGCTGCGACCCTTTTCTGCTGAAAGGGTTAATATTTCTTTCAATGTATTCAATAGCTGTTTAAAGCATCTAATCGTTAGCTGATTGTATGAGTTCAAAGTGTTAAAGTTAGAGTTTTAATAATAGTGCTCATAAAACCAACGAATATCTTAAAATAATTCCTTAAATAAACTGACTAGTAGGCCCAAAAATATTGCCATTAGGCAAATAACTTTGCCCTATTGTAACATTGTGTAGACAATAAAGGTATTCAAACAAACGAAAAAACTTTGACAAAATTCCAAAAACGTATTATAAATTATGTAGTTTTGATTCGAGAAATTAGAAAATTACTTCATCTTGAATATTTCTTACACTTCAAAAGAGCGCCTCCAAACTTAGTAAATCATTCTATCAATTAATTAAACAAAAATCAAAGCCTGGAGGTGTGTTTATTCCCTATCTGTATCACAGCAGATCACCAGCAGCCGTAACCGTATGTAGAAGTATCGTAATTCTCAGTCAAAATGAATTCCGCCGCCATAAAGCGGATTGCACACGCATAAAAACGGCGAGATTCCCGGACGCCATAAAGATGTTTCCATTTCGTCGTCGCGAATGTCTTCCCCACCTTAATGTCGCTCTTTTCGTGCGTTGTCCCATTTGCATTTCAAATACTAATACGTTATTCTTATAAGTACCTAGACATTATGTTTCGATTCTGTATAACATTGATACTAAATATAAGAAGTTGAGGTTCGAAAAGCTTGGCTGAATGAAAGAGCGCCGTGGTAATGACTTTTTATAGTAATTTATTTTAAAAACGTATCTTTCAAGATGCCTGGTTTGATTGTTAGTCCGGTATGTTTCAGAGTCTACCTAATCACGTTCTGTCAGTCACTTAACTAACATAGAAAATAATTGAGCTGGAGTTCCTGAGCTCAGATATTCGACAAAGAGAAACCGAACACGTGGTCGGCGGTCATTTAGACTTCCACCTACCAGTAGGTAAGTGACAAAATTTCCTATGCATAATAAAATTGGCGAATGATCCTTGAGAGTAGATGCAATAGCTGCTTTAAGGAACATAATAATATACTACTTTAGTCTAATTTTGATAAAAAAATTCTCATAGTATCTTAATAGTGTTGAATCAAAATTAGTTAGTGACTTTTGTCATGTTTCGCTTTGATGTAGGTATACCCAATAAGTAATATATTTGCACTTTATTACTTTTCCCTCAAAGTTAATAAAAAGCAAATTGCTAAGAAATCTTACTTTTCCCTTATGCTTCACGGAAAACCAATTGAGAAATGAGCAGAAGTGATATTTTCGTTTATCGTCGTTATAAAATGAAATTTGGAATGCATATTTTTATATTAAATTAATTTATAAATCATTATTTTCTAAGTTCTTAGGTCCTCTTTTCGATAACTGTTCCTCCAATAGAGTAGGGTTAGTAAGTCGCAATCCGGTCGCCGTATTGCACCTTACGACATTTCATTCTGTTGCGATCGCGTTCAGTTCCGCTGATTGTATCTTTATGGCCGTTCGCGATGTTTCTATTAGTCCAAATAGACCGAAATGGGATACACTGTACACTTTGCAGTAGTTACAACGAGGAGTACCACTGTGCGAGATCGGTGTCCGCAATAGGTAATTGCATACACAGCACAGGAAAAGTATTTTTAAAATATTACGACAAGTGTTCAATCTGAGAAATTGGATAATAACACGTAATTGCATATATTGTCAAGTTATGTGTGATAATAATACGTTAATATTTATTACGATAATATTAATGTTAAGATAATATTGATTACATTCATTATTATTACATATTTATGATAATAATACGTAATTAATAATGTTAACTTATGTTTTGAGACAGGTGTCTATCCAGGTTACCTACTTTAAACTTGCTATAATAAAGCCATTAAATATATATTATTCTTCCATGTAAATATATATTGTTTGTTATACCCTTTTAAAGATAATATGCCTGAGAACAGCTTGCAAACTAATTAGGGTGGATTACTTTATAATTTTACCTTAATATTTTATATAGCATTTAAATAGTTTATGGCAAAATGTGAGCATAATCATAATCTTATATAACATATGTACTTAATCTCTAGTGGTAGATATTAGATATGAGATTATATATTAGATATTAGATATGAGATATATTCTTTAATATGAGATTATATTTACTAAACAATAAAGGTTTCCTAGCGATTAGTAGAAATATTACTGCTTTACTGAAAGATTGCATCTCTTACCTTATTTTATACAAAAGATTCCACGTTTCGGCTAGATGTTGAGTCCTAAATTTCACTGTACTGCCGGTATTACAATTTATCCCATACATTAAGATCTTTTCGTTTTAGAAATCTTTGCATATATATATATATATATGAGTCATTCCATGTCAACTCAACCGGTAGTTGGAATGAGGGGTCTCGGAATTCGGCCAAATTTAGTCAAAACATTTCAAATAATGACCCTAGCAATTCTCTTAAAGGGTTTTGTTTTATTATTATTATTAAAATTTTTACGACATTTTGAAATTTTCAGGGTTTTGCAAACAGAGTATTACTAAAATGGCCATAAAATCTACAGTTTTTGAGCTACATACAACTTATAAATGTCAAAATGTTTAAAAAAGTAATGCACATAAAAAAAATATGCTCAGTTAAATTTGTTCGAAATTTGAAAAAATGTTCAATGTTCAATTTTTGAACATTTTCGAAAAACAAAAAGGCCATTTCCAAAAAATCTGAAACAAATGTATTTTGAACCTCAGGTTATGCCTAAAAAGTGTGCAAAGTATGGCTGTGGGGCTTTGCGTCGTTTACGAGCTATGGCGGTCCGAAGGTACCTCTGCATAAGTGGTTAGAAGTGAATAGCATGGTATATCACTCAGTGGCGTCTTTTGCGACGGTGGCCGCCTTGACACCAGACAAAAACTGAGCCCCGCATGCCCTACCCCCCCCCCTCCCCCCTCACCACTCCCTTCCCGGTTCCCTGAGTTGACATGGAACGACTCATGAGTTATTCCATGTCTCATGAGTCTCATGAGTCACCCATGTCAACTCAACCGGTAGTTGGAATGAAGGGTCTTGGAATTCGGCCAAATTTGGTCAAAGCATTTCAAATAGTGACCCTAATAATCCCCTAAAAGGGTTTTGTTTTATTATTATTTTAAGTTTTGCAAACAAAGTATTACTAAAATGGCCATAAAATCTACAGTTTTTGAGCTACATACAACTTATATATGTCTCGGATGGCTGCGTCGGGCAATACAAAAATAGATTCAAAATGGCAAACCTAGTAAGGCACAAGGAAGATTTCGGTGTGGATGCGGAGTGGCACTTTTTCGCCACTTCTCATAGCAAGGGGCCGAGTGACGGACTGGGAGGCACCCTTAAGAGGCTGGCTACTCGGGCAAGTTTGCAGAGTCCTATCAGTGGTCAAATTCAGACTCCACAAGAATTATATTGCTGGACTGCTCAACATGTCAAAGGCCTCAATGGTGAATTCGTAAAATTCACAAATCACAAAGCACACAAGAAAATTGGCCAAGCTCTTCCTTACTGCCCGTGGTCTTCAAGGTATCCGTTCCCATCATTGCTTCATTCCTCAAGCGAACTACTTTGTGGATATGAAAATCTTGTCATCGTCCTCCGCTGGCAACATTCTGCATCTGATGGAAGGGGAGGGTAATAGCCCCTCAGATGCCGAAGAATACGATAAAGACGAAATTGAAGGAGTTGCTGACGTCACATCGCTCCCAAGGTAAGGCATAGCACAATCATTAAAAGTACGGCTTACGGCGAAAATGGGTACCTAATTTTCAGACTACGCCCTCGCCGAGAACAAGCTACCGAGCACAACACGCCCGCCAGAAGCGTTCATGTTCCCGAGGGAAATCCAATTTCACAATGGGGAAGATCCAGGTATTTTAATTTATGTGACTTTCTGTTTCAAGCATAGTTTGTCAGTTTTTACTTTATTTTCCCTTTTTTAGGTTCCGTACACCACTGAAGGTCACTCGAGGGAGGGCACAAGGCACACCAGCATGTTCCCCACCGTCCAGCTGGAAATCATCAAGACTGCGCCAGTGTCTTTAATGTAATCATTGGCTTAGATGTACTTTTTGCGAGGCAATAAATGCATAGGACCAAAAACATCCTGCTAGATTTTTTATCGATTTTCTATGTGATTTCACGGAAAGAAGCACTCAGAAGAAATGCAGGTGCTTATCCAAGGGCACCAGGGGGATGGGGGCGGGGGAGGGTGTCAAGGTATTCAGGCGGCCACGGTCGAAAAAGACGCCACTGATTGATATACCATGCAATTCACATCAAACCACCTATAATGCAGTGGTACCTTCGGACCGCCATAGCTCGTAAACGACGCAAAACCCCACAGCCATGCTCTGCACACTTTTAGCCATAATCTGAGGCACAAAATATATTTTTTTCAGATTTTTTGGAAATTGCCTTTTTGTTGTTCAAAAATGTTCAAAAATTGAACAATGAACATTTTGTTCAAATTTTGAACAAATTTGGCTTAGCATATTTTTTTTATGTGCGCCACTTCTTTATGAACATTTTGACATGTATAAGTTGTATGTAGCTCAAAAACTGTAGATTTCATGGCCATTTTAGTAATACTCTATTTGCAAAACCCTGGAAATTTCAAAATCTCGTAAAAAAATTAATAATAATAATAATACAAAACCCTTTTAGGGAATTGTTAGGGTGACTATTTGAAATGTTTTGACCAAATTTGGCCGAATTCCGAGACCCCTCATTCCAACTACCGGTTGAGTTGACATGGGTGACTCATGAGACTCATGAGACATGGAATGACTCATGAGTCGTTCCATGTCAACTCAGGGAACCGGGAAGGGGATGGTGAGGGGGGGGGGGGGTAGGGCATGCGGGGCTCAGTTTTTGTCGTGTGTCAAGGCGGCCACCGTCGCAAAAGAAGCCACTGAGTGATATACCATGCTATTCACTTCTAACCCCCTATTGCAGAGGTACCTTTGGACGCCATAGCTCGTAAACGACGCAAAACCCCACAGCCATACTTTTCACACTTTTTAGGCATAATCTGAGGTACAAAATACATTTTTTTCCGATTTTTTTGGAAATGGCCTTTTTGTTTTTCGAAAATGTTAAAAAATTGAACATTGAACATTTTTTCAAATTTCCAACAAATTTGGGTTAGCATATTTTTTTTATGTGCGCCACTTCTTTATGAACATTTTGACATGTATAAGTTGTATGTTGCTCAAAAACTGTAGGTTTTATGGCCATTTTAGTAATACTCTATTTGCAAAACCCTGGAAATTTCAAAATCTCGTAAAAATTTTAATAATAATAATAATACAAAACCCTTTTAGGGAATTGTTAGGATCACTATTTGAAATGTTTTGACATAATTTGCCGAATTCCGAGACCCCTCATTCCAACTACCGGTTGAGTTGACATGGAATGGCTATATATATATATATATATATATATATATATATATATATATATATATATATATATATATATATATATATATATATATATATATATATATATATATATATATATATATATATATTATATATATATATATATATATATATATATATATATATATATATATAATATATATATTTTGATATTTTATATATATATATATATATATATATATATATTTTTCAAATTGAAATTATGTTAATCACTAAATAAATGAAATGATAAAATAATGAAAGGGCACTTATCTGGTCTGTGGTGACCAGGAGTGACTCCACGCCTTCTTCTTCTCCTCACTCAGTGTTTGCTGGTGCTTCCTGCTGTGGCACTAGAACTCTATCAAAATGGCAGTCTTTCACAGCGGCACACAACAATGCGAGACGAGAATGAATGCTGGAAAATAATAGGCGATTAGTGTTTCTTAAATATTAATGATTTTTATAAAATGTATATCAATATTTCGGCTCAGCCGTCGTCAAGATATGTGGACATTTCTGAAATCGAACAATTCGTTGAAAATTTAAATTCAAGGAATCGAACAAAAAGAAATGGATTAATAATATTTTACACGATTTAGTTAAGGTACCGAAAAACCAACCGTGCAAAACGTTATTTTAAAATGAATGATAAAAATTAAAATAAAAAGCATTTGATGATTATGATAATATGATAAACCTTATTAATTTTGCCTATTGAGACCGGAACCTTTGCAAGCGCCTAAAATATAAATATAAGCCAATTCCAAGATTTGACGTCCCTTT
>OX155955.1:16919041-17018357 GCA_944548615.1 Micropterix aruncella | reverse complement strand
CAACCGTGCAAAACGTTATTTTAAAATGAATGATAAAAATTAAAATAAAAAGCATTTGATGATTATGATAATATGATAAACCTTATTAATTTTGCCTATTGAGACCGGAACCTTTGCAAGCGCCTAAAATATAAATATAAGCCAATTCCCAAGATTTGACGTCCCTTTATATGGGTTTTATACCATAATATGGGTTTTAAATTTTGCGTTTGAAGAAAATTTTGCTCGAATAATCCCATGAAAAGGTTGGCATACGACGGTGCCATTCGCGTGCCCATAGCAGTCCCTTTAATTTGAAGATAAAATTCATCTTCAAAGGAGAAAGCATTACACGTTAAGACAAATTCGGCTAATTTGCAAAGAAAATACCCATATTATGGTATATTATGGTATAGATTTATTGACGACATAGTAATGATTTGGCCACACGGACAAACTACTCTAACAACCTTTCTTGACGACCTAAATAATTTTGGCCCTTTGAATTTCACTCATACCATTTCTAAATCACAAATTACTTTCTTAGATGTTGATTTAACAATTTCCGAAGGTAAAATTAAAACCGCGATTCATATAAAACCTACAAATAAAGAACAGTATTTACACTTTGATAGCTGTCATCCATTTCACACCAAGAGATCCATTCCCTATTCAATGTCCATTCGCGGACACCGTTTAGTTAACAACAAAGAAAATTTAGATAAATATCTCAATAATATCTAAAGCAATCTCTTCTTGAAAGAAAATACCCTGCTCCTCTATTGGATAAACATATTCTAAACTCTGAAGTAAAATATATACCAAAACCTAAAATTACTTCAAATAAAAATATAATAATAATAAATCTTTCTTAGCACCACTTATTTTCCTGGTGCTGAGAAACTGCGAGATATATTATCTGATTTATTCCCCATCATTTCTAATGATGCATCCACTAAGGATCTCTTAGATTCACCGCCAATTTTATCTTTCCGCAGACCACCTAATATTAGATCAATATTAAACAAAACAAAAAATAATCAAAATTTCTCTATTGGTAATAATACTTATGGTCTTCAACCTTGTTGTCGTCCACGTTGTAAAACTTGTCCTCTGTTAGATCTAAGTCCTTTTTTTACCAGTCCAAATACTACTAATAGTTACAGAGTTCCCTTTCATTGCAGTTGTATTTCAAAAAATATAGTATATCAACTTCTGTGCAGGACTTGTGATGCCTTTTATATCGGTGAAACAACAACACCACTTAATATTAGACTAAATAATCATAGGGCTAGTGTAGGAAATGAAAGCCAACTCCCAATATCTTTGCATGCCAGGGCACATAATTTATCTTTTGATCAATGTTTTAAAGTTAAAATAATAAAATGCCTTGGTGATAATGCACAAGAAAGGGACGTCAAATCTTGGGAATTGGCTTATATTTATATTTTAGGCGCTTGCAAAGGTTCCGGTCTCAATAGGCAAAATTAATAAGGTTTATCATATTATCATAATCATCAAATGCTTTTTATTTTAATTTTTATCATTCATTTTAAAATAACGTTTTGCACGGTTGGTTTCGGTACCTTAACTAAATCGTGTAAAATATTATTAATCCATTTCTTTTTGTTCGATTCCTTGAATTTAAATTTTCAACGAATTGTTCGATTTCAGAAATGTCACATATCTTGACGACGGCTGAGCCGAAATATTGATATACATTTTATAAAAATCATTAATATTTAAGAAACACTAATCGCCTATTATTTTCCAGCATTCATTCTCGTCTCGCATTGTTGTGTGCCGCTGTGAAAGACTGCCATTTTGATAGAGTTCTAGTGCCACAGCAGGAAGCACCAGCAAACACTGAGTGAGGAGAAGAAGAAGGCGTGGAGTCACTCCTGGTCACCACAGACCAGATAAGTGCCCTTTCATTATTTTATCATTTCATTTATTTAGTGATTAACATAATTTCAATTTGAAAAATAATAATTTACACATTTACAATCAAATATATATATATATATATATATATATATATATATATATATATATATATATATATATATATATATATATATATATATATATATATATATATATATATATATATATATATATATATATATATATATATATATATATATATATATATATATATATATATATATATATATTAAAATATGATCGTTATTGGGTAATTTTAATCATCCATTCTTGCTACTCATAAGAATGTATCATGACCGATTACGTAATTAAACTTTTATAGAAAGTAAAGGCCGGGAAGAAAAAGATATTTGATTTCTAAAAGTAATAGCAATCACAGATATAGACCGATATGGACAACACACATAATCATCAAACCCGTTTACGACGTATCGATTAGGTCATTTATTTGTTTAAATAATGCTACAGTATGTTCCCATTTATAAATATGTTTTAACATTTTTGGATGAATATAAAGGGGTTTGGTTATATATGTGACATATATAAATTGTATACGATATATATTTAAAATAATACTGTAAATCCCATAACATACAGACTAAGTATATAATAAATAAGATAAAAAATTATTTTCCACGTGAGTTTTATAACATCCGACGTTTCGGCGATGTTGCTACCGCCGTTGTCCGCAGGGTATACTGAGAGTATAGAAAGTTTCAAAGACGGTTTCAACATTTGTTACAAAATCACTCAATAATTTCATTTTCACCTTATTTATAATGTCAAACAACCGCGATAGTTTCGATTTCATAGTCAAAGTATAATTGTGAATGAATAGACATTTCAATAAATGAATAAAGATCAATTTCTTATATATATAATAAATGCATAGGCGTCAATCGCCAATTCCTCGGCTATCTCTCTAAAGGGGGTTTCTGTAGATTTAAATCCCACTCGCCTATATAAATCTTCTATTCGATACGATCTTATATTTTCTTCTGTAATTTGGTTGCAATGTCAAAGTAGATAAATATATCGCCGAAGGAACGCCCGCCAATACTTTTTCCCGAGTGTAATTTGTACAGTGCGCTACAGGTTTAACATATGTACTTTATACTATATAGATGAGAACGATTGGATCGGGCGAGGGAAGACAGATGTAATGTGATTAGGACTCGTAGACGAAATGAACAAGAGTTCACTGCTTTCGTGATCTATTTTTTAAATATTAATAATAATCCACGAAATTATATATTTATAATAAACAATGTGGGTATATGGAAGGGAGAACAATTTATAAAGTAGAACTTCATATAGAGTGCCTATTTAATTCTTGAAACTAACGGTGTGTGTCGTATAATGGTGCGTGATGCTACTGATGAAAGGTAACATGCAATGTAATGTATAAAGAGCATTTCATCAAAGTAGTCGCAGCGCGTGCTCGAACCAAACATGTACCTACTCGCATCTGTTTTCAGCGTGCGCGCGAACGTCATCAGTCTGCTGAGAACACTCTGTGTTCATACCTGGTTCCGTTCGTGTTCGCGCGCAACTCAACACAACCTGTCCACACCGGTGCTAATGGACCCTTGGGAGCTAATGGGCCCTAGCTGAGTTGGCCACGAAAACATATTTTGTTCAGAGTTGGGCACACTCATGGGTCAACACCCATCCGGCGGCTTCCACGCATGAAGTGCGAGCCCGGGCAGGACTCTGACCTTAGAGCTAGTTTCCCCTAGGAGTCAACCTTCTGGCGCTCCTGGACGATCTGCGCACTGCGTTATATTTACTTAATTTCTATTTTATTCAATTAATTAATTGCCTTGTTTGGAAAGAAAACATCTTGAATTTAATTATCTGATTTTCAATATATTTTATTATAGAATACTAATACTGACAGTATAACATTAGAAGTATTAAATAACATTTATTGCTGTAAGTTAATCATTCTATCGTAGATAGATGATTTATGTTTTTGGACAGTATGTAGGTTTCAGGCAAATATTGAATAAATCCAAAAGCATCCTAGTAGGTGTTATATATATATACCTACTTATTTGAATATATTATTATACCAATAACAATGAATTTTTTTTTTGGTTACTCAATTGCCGTGTTTGGTTAGTCACCATATTTTTTTTGTGTACACACTATTGATTATCGCTATTATAATGATCTGACTTTCACTATTTTGGATGGTAAGATATCAATACTGATGAGACAAGTTTGTGTATTAAATTTTATTCATTGCTATTATTATTTCAATAGCTTACTCTTCGAAGGTGTTAAATATAATTTGATATAAATAATATACAAGTAACTATAACTTCGATTTATATTGTATTTCATTACCTAATTGCCTGATTTAGAAAGCAACCTTGTTATATGACTGCCGAACAAAAAAAAGTGTAATGTGTTTAGAGTTCATCTATGTGTCCTTTTCTTTATTCCACTATAATTTCTAAACTCTGAAACCCAATTAAAAGTATGTTGTATTGTTAGAGCCTCTATGCCATCCGGGGTGTCATATGTAGAGTACCTTAACTGTCATTATATCAAGTAAATAGTTGTTTAAAATCGAAATGTCAATAAATTAACATAAATATATAGTGTTTAGTGTCAAATGAAAGTTCTGATTGAGATCATTCCGAAATTATATATGCATCTTTATGGATAATAGCATAAACCACAAATATAAAAAAAACATAAAAAAATAGTTATAAATATATTAGTTCACTTTTCCTAACTGCAGTAGTGTTTTTTATTCCTTTTAATATATTTGGTTGTTTTACTAGTGTATATACTATTGACTATCATTATTTTAATTAACTGATTTTCACTTTATTTGATGATAATATAGTTACTCTAAACCTGCTGCTATTATGAGTTTTAAAATGTTGCGTAATAGCTTTATTCCTTTTCATGCTATTTTGATGATGTTATTTTAGACAAGTATTTATATTACGTTCTTAATTAGGTCACAATACACAGAATTGCTATAATATACTTTCTACCGTTGGCTTTTACAGTGTGTATAGATTTGTTAAATAAAATGAAATCTAAAAGAATGAACATTTAATTTCCTCCCTTAGTGTCTAAATGCATTTGCCTAAAAGTAATTGAACTAGGTATACAATATGACATGCGCGTCCGTTGGGTCCAATTAGTAATTAACTGCCGGCAAAGCGGCGGATGTTAGTCACAACAAGGATGATCACTGTTCTGTTCTGGTCCCTTATCAGCGTGGTGATGACAACACGGTATCCTGTGCTGCCCGACCGGCGTCAAGGTATATTATAATATCATACATTCACAAGAAAAAAAAATAGATAGCCCTTTCCAAAGATGTGTATATAAATAAATCGTGAATTCTGACTCAAGTTCATCACAAGATGTAGTTGCGACCACAAGCTACTAGGTGGTATACAACACCCAGTAGCTTTACTCTCGAGCTACAAGGCAATGCGGGAAGAGGGTTCGACGCATGTGGGCAGAGGAGTTCGTCATGACGAACGCGAACGGTACGCATTACCGGCAGGTAAAGGCAGCCGACCTTTTCAAGCGTTCGGATATCTGCATAGAGCGAGTAGCGAAACATCTGGCGACCATATTCGAGCCCTTACGGCTCGTGACGTATTTCCTTTGATTTCAATTTTGTTCTAAGATAAGCTACTGTCTGGTATACTGTGGTTGCGACATAGGTATGCCATAAAAATAGGTGTTTTAATTTAATGATAATTTCTCCTAAAAGTTTACATTTTAGGCCGATTTTAAAGAAACTCTTCGTGGTACAGATGCCTGAGGCAGACGAATATGACATATTTACATAATTTCTTGCGAATATCGACTTTCTACGAAGGCATGACGTTAAAGCCTGATGTCTTCGCAGGTTTGCTGTGTTTTCGTGTATTACCCGCTGCCTCGGGAATAGTACACAATATCCGTAAAATATTAACATTACTTAAAACGCACATTGACATGATAGCCGCGGTCCATGTATAATGTATATAATTGGTGCATCTTTGGGGTACAGTAACCTTCGGTCAAGAGGTGGAGATAAGGCGTTGACTCACAATGGGTTGCATATAACCTCTGCTTTACAAACTTTACTCTCCACTTGAGTTTTCCTGGAGCACGGTTATATATAAAATAAAATACAAACGGAGCTACCATGGAATTCAGTGACCGGAGTCGGGCCCATCATAATACTATTATTACACTTCGGGGGGTGTGCGGTGAATTCCGGACAAATGACCGGCTGTGGTATATTTTGGACAGCCATCTTGCCACATGTCAGCATCCAGCTTACCATCCATTCACGTTTGAAGCCATAGAATTTGAGATGCGGAAATCGTGATTTTAGGTATTTTTTCTAGGAAAGAGTTGAATATTTTTCTGGAAAGACCAAGATCTTTAAAGCGATGAAACAGAGATTTGGCTGGCAGGGCACGAGCGCCAACTTCCACCGCGTGAAGATGAACAGTGAAGCCGTCCAGGGTGACGAAATTTGCGAGATCATGGTATTTATTTAACTTGTACTGGTCTTTTGAGATATTTGATTCCTATGGAACCTGCGGAAGTCAATATAAATGGCGTAAATGTAAACAAAGTAATGTATGCCGATGATAGATTACTAATTATCAGTAGTGTGGAAGAACTATGGCTTCTCATTAGCATTCTACAAGATTATGTGAAGAATATGGGTTGAAATTTAAAGCTACGAGAATCCCGCACATGATAGTCAGCAAAGTACCCGACGTGCCCGTAAACACCCTACAGCCATCTTACGTAATTCGACTGGGGCGACTGATAATCAAAGATCACACTGCATCCGATGATCAGATTTCTAAAATGTTATGTACCTATTCTAGATTTCTAAAATATAATAATTCTAAGTTGAAGGATGTTCAAGATGTAATTAAGAGATGTTTACACTAAATAGCTT
The DNA here is from genome assembly GCA_944548615.1 of Micropterix aruncella. Taxonomy (NCBI): domain Eukaryota; kingdom Metazoa; phylum Arthropoda; class Insecta; order Lepidoptera; family Micropterigidae; genus Micropterix; species Micropterix aruncella. Next base: position 17,011,486 of record OX155955.1, on the reverse strand, counting down.
TTCCAAGAAACCAAGCGTTTCTGCGCAGTTGATATCGTTCCATGCACCATTCTCTAGATGATGAACACAATCACCTGAACAGTGCGCCGATACATTGCTAACCGTGCACCGTATAATGGGCATATTTTAGTGGTGATTGAATTAGGCTAGGTTTGAATGTAGATATTTTGCTACTGTAAGACTAATTCACTCGACTACAACTGTCTGTTTTAGGAGCTAATGGGCCCTTGCTGAGTTCTTCACGAAAACCCATTTTATTCAGGGTTGGTCACACTCTCGGGTTAACACCCATCCGGCGGCCTCCACGCATAAAGTCCGAGCCCGGGCAGGACTCTGGTCTTAGGGCTAGTTTCCCCTAGGAAACAACCTTCTGGCGCTCCTGGACGGTCTGCGCACCGTGCGGTGTAAGCCAATCAATTGTGCACTCTGACTAACATCCGGGGGAGTCTGGAAGCAGTACTGTTTCCTGTAGAGCGGGGGTGGTTGCGGACCTTACGGCGACTGCTCTTGAAACGACCATCGGCTAGCCGATCCTGGGTGAACAGCCGGGCAAAGGATGCCAAGGTCCGCGATAGATTCGGTTTGCACCGTTTCACCGCTTCGTAACGGAGAGGACCGCGCAAGCGACCTCGAACTCGTAACCAGTCGAGAGACCGGAGTAATCTGGTCGCAATTAGAAGTAAGGGCGTGAGTGTAAGCCCGCTGGGTAACATACCTAGTTATCTCACGGATAAGGCGTTGGCCTCTTACGGGCATGTGGCGGAGCTTGACGGTGGACTGTTTTGTCCAAGTCTTCTGCGCTCACTTCACTAGAGATAGAACGACCAATCGTTAAAACTTTCTGAGGAGACGGTTTCGTCCGTTGTAGTTTACAACTGGTGAATATAATTTTAGTAGCTAGCCCAATGTAATACCTGCCTCTGCATAAAGCCAATCTTTTCATTTTCTTTATTCAGTGTTATGAGCGTTCGGCGCACTGGGCACGGGCGATAACTCTATCTGCTTAACAGGAAAAGACGCGATTTCTGCTCTGCGGTCAGTTAATAATAATTTGATAAGGACGGTTTCGCATTATGGCACGGGTTCCGTGAAAACGAGCAAAATGGACTCAGTAAACATATGTATCATTCGAAGTATTTTTAAATTTATATTAAAATATGCGATCACCCACCTGTAAATAAAGTTATTAACTTTTCGAGTAGCGGCATAATTTCATGGCAGACCGCGGCAATTTATTGGAATTTCTTGCAATATCGCCGCGCTCAACAAAAAGTACTATAACTATTGAACTACTAAAGCAATCATAAAAAGAATATTTTTCCAATGATTGCATTGAAATTTCGTATATAGAATAATGAAATTTCATTTTGTAAAATAATTAGATAATTATGAATAAATATGTGAATATCGAAAAAGTGAAACAACTCGGCATTTCTAACTTGTACTTGTCTTACGGAAAAATACGAAAGCCTATTTAGAAATTATAAATACTGTTTTGATATTTATTAGATTCTCTATCAAAGGTAATATTTAGTTTCGCTTATTTACATACAAAAATATTTAGATAATAACTCATAAAAACCAATAAAATTTTTGACGATTTCTCGAAAAAAAAAATATATTTGACAATGAAATTTTACCAGAAATATCCGCGAAATGACGCGTGAAATTATTCTAGAGACCGTCTATGTATACATAGTAATAATGAGATATTTAGTATGGATTTTAGGATGCGTTCGAATTAGAAAATAATATTACTGTGCGCTCCAGGAGCCAGCCGCCAATATTGGTCGTTACGCAGTCAACGGTGTTACCAAATTTGGTCGTTACGTAGCCGAAGATAACATGAAAACAATAAAAATTTCTGTAAAAATATAAACTATTTTTAATTCATTATAATACTATACAGCCTAAGTTTGTTTATAATAATAACGACAAAAAAGCGCATTTTGCATTCTTAGACCGGAAATCAATAATATGTAATATTATTTTTAGCTTTAACACACATTTTAACCTTAGAATTCTAATTAAATTATATGAAGTTCTAATCGCAAAATACACGTACTTGATTAGACATTAAATTTTGTAAATTTTTGAAACAGCAAAAAGCTAGGATTTTTTTGGTAGAGGTAATCGAATATATTTAAGGTTTTTTAAGTAGGTTAGGAACCTTCAACGAGTATTAAGTTAGAAGTTACTGGAGAAGAGAAGTTACTGGGTACACCATGTCAACGTTTAAAATAAGTACCTATATTAAAAATTAATATGTACATAATATCAAGCGAGGTGAATATTCAGTAAAGCCAGGTTATAAACGTCATCTCAATAAAAAATATAAATATCATGGAAACCGACAAATTAGAGAAAAAGTTCTAAACTAATATCGGCCAGAATCGCCAGTGATATCACTGGCGATTAATACTTGGAATTGGAAATAAGGTGCTATACTATCTGGGATTCACTTTTATAAGTCGTTGCTCCACATGTTTGAAATTGGGAAACACATGCACACTAAAAGTGCTGCTATTTTACAGGCATACCAAATAACAAGTAATTTGATATAAGTAATAAACTTTTATAGGATGGGATGTATTCTTTAGATATTTTTATATGCCACACCATATCTTTGTTCAGTAGGTATCCTCTGCAATATTTCAGATAATAGCTCACTATGATTCACAGCCCTAAATAGCTTGCGAATAGTCTGGTCGACCTCGCGCCCTCACTGCCAGATTTGATTGGATTTTTCCGTCTTCCTGTCTAAACACAGGTTCGATGACGCTTGCGTGGCCTCTGCGTGGCGTAAATGGGGTAAATCAGTCTGAATGTATCGCGGACCGAGGATGGTCACTCGGGTAAGGGTGGACAACGGATCGTTTCAAGATAGATGATCCTAGCTCTCTAAGAAACATACTTCTCCGCCCCCCCCCCCCCCCCGGATAAGGTACATCAAGATACCTGACCGGATGCAGATGGCAATGGCTTAAGGAGACATAAGACCTGAGAAAAATGTCTGAAATGGTCGGACTTGCGAAGAAAAGGCTGGGTCACTTTTGTAAGGTTTGGCCAAAAACAATCCAGCGTTGATGAAGGCACACATTTCACTTGCGTACCCGCCGGCGAGCGGGCGAATACTAAACGTTCGATCGTAGCGCTCACACAGTAACATTGTCATTCCGCAGTGGAGGTATACGGATGTTAATTGTAAAGCATATTTAGCGTAACGATGCAATAAATTTAGGGCTTAAATAAAAAATGTGGCTAAGCGCGACGCTAGAGAATTAGCCAGGCAATATAATTAAATAAAAACAAAAAAAAAACACTTACCGCTTACATTGTAGGAGTAATCGCGCCTGATAGTTTCGAAATTGTCCAAGGCAATGAGCAACTTTTTTGAGTCTAAATTATAAATTTGTTCCTTATCAAGGGATTCGCTTAGAAAACTTTTTAAATTAGTTTATATATATTTTTTTAACTCATGAAATAAAAGTTCTTTATATATGGTCGTTCCCAGGTATCATGTCACCTTAATTGATGATTCAACTAACTTATCCTTAAATGTTATTTATTTCAACGCCCTGAAGACAGAAGGTTATGTATCATTCTTGTCGATCATTCTGTGGTGAGGTTCATAATTACATGCGTTACAGCCTGCAAAGTGGAACTGCATGGCGGTGTAGTAAGTGGGCTGATGCAGATGAAGTTGGACGATCTGTCTGCTAAAAAGGCCGCACAATAACAACTCTTGCAGGTGTGATGTGTTTCATCGATCATATTATCCAAGGTTTTATTTATATTTATATATCATAGCATGTATATGCCACGATTTATATAATTGCAAGTTTAAAATCATTGTATCCTAATAGAAACTAAAATATATTTTTTGAAAAAACCATTTTACATAATAATTAATGCATAAACACCACCTACCGGCAAATTTATTACATTAAAAGCTGCATTTAAAACAGGAAGTATAACTACACTGACAAAGGCAAAGTCACACAACACATTTGCCTCGCTAAACACGCTAAGGCAAACTTTTCTCTACGTCCGGGTCGGTGTTTGGATGTCACACCGTTCCACTGTTAGAACAAATTTAATTAACGCTATGCAACTGAAGTGGCAATTTGTGACTGGTGACCAGACGTAGGAAACAAGCAAATATTCCAACTAGCTGGACGAAGCGCGGATATGCCTTTGAAGTATTTAACATTTTAAACGTAATTTCTCCTGTTGCATCACGCCCTAAACCGGATACGCCGTTCGACCAGCTACCTTTCCGTTCCAATTATTGGCTCCACACAGGTTACCGTCATGTAAGGCTACCTTGCTCCAATTCTACTAGCTCATTTAGTTAATTAGGAGTACCTCATTAGTTAATCGAGTTCATTTAGCTAATTGAAATCGCCTGAAAATATTTAAATTTATTTATCGCTTAGAGAAAACCTCAATACAATATATTATTCATCATATATTTTTTTTACATATTCTATTTTATATATTTTTCTATTTTACGTGTTTTACGTACTTTCGATATTTTATTGAATTTTCGAGGTAAGTATGTTTGCAGGAAAGTGAATTTGTGAGGGAATATTGCTGCGCAAAATTATTACCGTACCTAGTGACAGTAGGATAATCGATGATTTTCGCAAAGAAATCCCATTGGTATGTAATATTATCCATTAATATTGAATCGGGTATGTTTTGGAATTAAAATACAGAATAAAAATAAATAACACTTCATTTATTATTATTCGGTTATTTTTGTGGTGTATTGTTTTATTTTTATTTTTTTTATTCCAGAATATAACCGATTTAGTAACAATGTATGATAATATTTAAGTGGGGTATTGCGTAAATCCTTCATTATCTCATGATTACTACACTAATAATTTAGTGGAGCAATGTTTTCTCCCCAAAGAGGTTACGTTCTCCAAAATTAAATGAGAATCGGGTATATTTGGAAATATAAACAGAATAAAAAAATATATATTGCTTATTATTTGCGCAATAGTCATTTGCACATTATTTGCGCATTTGCTTATTATTGTTTTGTTATTAGTGTCGTGTATTGTATTTATTCTATTTTTTATTAAAAATATTCACACTTCAGTAGTAATGATTTATCACAGTGGGTTTTCTTTGCGAAAATTTTTAATTATCTCATTTTCAAAGCAGTAATTATTTCGTGGAGCAATGTTCCCTCACCAAAGAGGTTTTTTTTCTCCAAAATTTAAAAAATATATTAAATAAAACAAGTACATTAAAAAAAATCAATATGACGAATAATATATTGATCGAGGCTTTCTCTAAGCCATAAATGAATTTCTAGATATTTAAGTCGCCTGAAAAATATTTTCAGGCGAATTAAATCGCCTGAAAATATTGAAATTCATTTATGGCTTAGAGAAAGCCTCGATACCATTAATTAACATATACCATTAATTAACTAAATGAACCCGTAGAATTGGAGCAAAGTAACCCCACAAGACGGTACGTTCTTTTTTTTACATTATCCATCCATCGATAGCTAGGTCTTTTCGTGAATCAACTGGCCTTTTTCATGTAAGGCTTTGACATGTGCCTTTTAATATTGAGTATTTTTCAATAATTCTAATAATTCTACTTACTAACTTATAATTCAAAACTATTACAAACGCTTTAAACATTTAGGAACCTTGGGACATGTCCCATAATATCAAAAATCGTTTTTTTAAGATATAGAATAAGAATACATTCAAAATTATATTTTTTCCATCTTCTAGAGGCATGAGTATATTATTATTATTATTAGAAAAAAAAATGATTGTTTTTAAAATATACCATTTTTTTTAAACATCACAAATGACCAGCGAACTCTGGTGATTATAAACAAATATATTAAATATTTATGAGAAATTTTTAAATTAGATAAAAAAATCTAGATAAAAGAAAAATCTTTTAGTACGTTGTTTAGTGAGTATGATTTCTGAGTTAAATAATAAAATAATGACATTGTAATTTTGCATATTTATGAACGAAAGGGACACTTATACAAAATCCCATTAATTATCCCATCTTATCCACATCTTTTTCACACTTATACAAAATCCCATAAATCCCATTAATTTATACAAAATATATTGAATCAATTTCTATAAAACTTGACATGTATATTATTTACATCGCCCTTTAACAGTTTTATTTATCGAAAAATTCCATACTCTACCGCAAATCTTCTGGTCCTCAAAGGGTAAAACAGGTAATAACAATATATTAAAGATATGGCTCCACGAATAAACATGAGATCTAGAGCAAACGTCGCGAACGACAAATTCCTACGGACTATCCACTCTTCCATTAAGTATCCTATATACGTCTCTGTTTAGGGAGTTAATGGGCACGTGCTGAGTTGGCCACGAAGACCCATTCTGTTCAGGGTTGGTCACACTCACAGGTCAACACCTATCCGACGGCCTCCACGCATGAAGTGCGAGCCTGGGTAGGACTCTGGCCTAATGGTTAGTTTCCCCTGGGAATCAACCTTCTGGCGCTCCTGGACCGTGCGGCATAATTCAATCGATTGCACACTCTGACCAACAGTCGGGAGAGTATGGAAGTAGTACTGTTTCCTATAGAGCGGGGGTGGTTGCGAACCTTACGGCGACTGCTCTTGAAACTGGCTACCGGCTTTGAAAAAACCATCAGCTACCCGATCCTGGGTGAACAGCCGGAAAAATGATGCCGTGGTCCGCGATAGATTCGGTATACACCGTTTCACCGCTTCGTAAGGGAGAGGACCGCGCAAGCGACCTCGAACTCGTAACCAATCGAGAGACTGGAGTAATCTGGTCGCAATTGAAAGTAAGGGCGTGAGTGTAAGCCCGCTGGGTAACACTCCTGGCTATCTCGCGGTTAAGGCGTTGGCCTCTTACGGGTTTGTGGCGGAGCTAGACGGTGGACTGTTTTTGTCCTAAGTCTTCTGCGCTCACTCCAGGTAGATAGAACGACTAATCGTTAAAACTTCCTGAGGTGACGGGCTCGCCCGCTGTAGGTGACAACTCTAGTTACGTCTCTGATTAGGTCCATCTCCTGCCACAGAAGAATAGAGTTTTACCCAATCACACTCAGAACAAAATATCTTGGATACAAGAGCAGAACCGGATCCGTCTTTCTTGCAGCACAAGAATTTTAGGAAACGGTCTTGTACTTTCTCTAGCATTTATTTATGTAGCTTCTCCCGGGGATTTTAATTGGCGGCTTTATTCTCCCTCCTGCTTTTCAATATTGATGCAATATCGAAGCAATATCATCACGTACACGTCGCTAAACCACTTCAGGTCGCGGAACAAGAAGTCGTGCATCCGAAATAATGAACCCGCGAGCGCTTCCACGTGGGTATGATATGTAAGTTTGCAATCCAATTTAACACCGAGACCAGCCAGTTTTATCACTCGACGGAGCAAACTAACCAGTAAGTTGAAGTAAGTGACGGAAGCCACCGACCGACCTTTACCATACATTTCAATATGTAGAAATCTAAATTTTGAGAGATGTCTAACCATAGACGTCATATATATCGCGCTGCAATGCTATGTAAATGTTTGGACGCTACCAATTCAGGGAAAATCTTTAGATCACCAGCAGGTCACGATGCTTGAAAGAAGAGGACCCAAATTCTACCATTGAGTAACCCCGGTGAAATACAGCGAAAAAACAAAGACGTTTTCCGACAGTCAACAAAGACTGAAATGAGTTGTGTTGTTAAACCGAAGGATTTAAGAGCTTTAAGAAACAGTAAAAGGATATTTGTCGAAAAGTCGAATATTTTCCTCTGACGGGGGGCTCTCTCGACATGGCCTAGTCACTGTATAAGCTTACTCTTCATCTCTGCAACTACAATCTTATTAAGCTATAGATATATTGCACAAGAGTCCCAGTCGATAACTTTACACCTTGTCGCTTTTCACTTTCTATAATGTAATATTTTACTTTCGATTTTGTGGTGAGGGAGTAGGGGGGGGGGGAGGTAACTATTTAAAAAATAACACAAAAAAATATCTTCCCAAAGGTGTAATTCCAACTTTCAAACTGATATTTAAATCTGAAAGGCATTATCCACAAAAAAAACATAACTCCAGTGTAAGTAGTTTTAAGGTAAACAAATGTATAATTTAGCAAAGATTACAATTAAAATGTGATTTTCCTGCAAACTATAAATGTTTACTGAACATATTTCTGGGTTTTTAGGATAGCTCATAGAACACACCATCAATAGTTTCGTTTATACCACACGAAAAGTGACACGGATCGAAAAGCTTTAAGCTGGAAATTTTTCACCGCGTCGCTTTGTCCGAGATCCTCCATGCACTGTGCGGCTTTTCCGCGCTCAACTGATGTCGTCATAAACTGCAAATCGGAAGTCTTAAACTAGTGTCTTGTTACTTGCAAGGCCGGACGCGGGCCGGAAGACCGTTTGGCTCCGGGACGCCGGACGCTAGAGCGGGACATTCGCCGCGCTCCCCCGACGAGCGACCGAGACGCAACGATATCGCTAAATGGCAATACGCTGTAAGGGGATTACATTATTTTGTCCGTCGCTTGCGGGTGGCGCGTTTTTTAGTCGCCAGCCGCGGTTAAGGCGACGTAGTATGTAAATTTCGAAAATTACATTTTTTGACAATTTTTGAACCGTCATACTGAAATAACTGATGATGGTAGCCAACTGAAAAAAAATATCGTAATTCACGGTATCTTTCTTAAGTAGATAGCTATTTCAGATTTTTAAAAAAGGATTGGAAAATTGAGAAAAATAAATAAACCTGGGAGCTATATAGGAAATTTTCATTTTAGAGCATTTTTTGAACCGTGCCTCACTCTAAACTGCACGATCAACAAACTCAAAAAAAATACTACGGCATTTTAACATGAGTTGTAAAGTTTAATGCTATCGCACAAATAAAAAAAAATAAGTTTTTCTTGTTAAAAAAAAATATATAAAAAGTGTAAGTTTCATCCATATTCACTGTTAAATATTACTTATTACTGTGTGTTTTTTTTTCAAGTTTGTTTTTTTTACATAAACTATGTACAATAAACTTGTAGTACTGACGATTATTTTTTTCAAATAAAATATCAGTATATTTTAAAAATAATATTTTGCAGAGCCCGTTTATATTATTTTTGTCATACAATGAGATGAGCGCGCTCTTCTCGCGACGACGCGCTGGCATTCAAAATGCCGCAAGCGACATTGGGTCAATATGGTTCTTATGTGGGGATCAGTTACTGATTCAAATGGCATAACAGCCAACCTTTTATAGTGAAATGTTATTGGCTCTTAGAAACGTGGTTCATTTCGGCTTCGAAGGCCGACATATGCGGGTGCGTTCGCGACGCTCTGTTTCATGACTTATTATTACCAAATTGACATTTCGTTAAATGGATCGGAGATGTGAAAGTAAAAAAATATCGGTTTTAGTTGGCTATTTCACCGTGTAAATGAAAGAGGTTTAAAAATATGATAAATCATATGTTGAAAAATAGAAACATAGGTAATAAGTAAAATAATATTTAATATTTATTTATTTATTTATTTATTTTTTTTATTATTTACCTACAATATTACTTTTTTTTTAATAAAAAGTGTTCATTTATTTGATAACAATGTTTCTTTATGTATAAAAACAAAAAAAAATATATACATATCGATAGGATTTGAACCTACGACCGGTGTGATCTTATGCGAGTTTAAAACAAGTGCGCCACTTCAGCTTGCTTCCCGCGAGTCAAAATGTGTGTATATAAGCGGACAGTCAATAATGCCAATACATTTGCGTTAGAGCTATATGGCAGAGCTATACACCATGTATAAATATAATATACAATTAGGCTACGATTCTGACCGTTCTAATATAGAAAACCGTCAGATAGGCAGAATTGTAATTTAAAAAACAAAACGTAGGTATCTACTTTTTAAAAGCTTTTATTCAACTTGTAATGTCTGTGAAAAAAAATCTAAAAATGCGAAGAAATATTACATCAGCAGTAGCTTACAATAAATGTCAAAACTTTTCAATTGATGAGAAAATTGATTGCCTGTATAATGACATTTTGAACACCCCGATAGATGCATTTGGAAACCATGATAAATGTAGAAGTTTTTAAAATTGTTTGTCGGAAAATGAAACACTGAATGCAATGAGTTGTTTGATGGGTGACATTATTTGGGAATGAATACGTTACATAACAACGTACCTAGCAATACATGCAAGAAGCCTAATTCATGATGTAGATAGTAATGTTCTCGAAAGGTTTAACGGCATCATTGCAAAATTTATTGGTGGTAAGAGGACAAATTACATCCAAAAGCAGTCTTACCAAGCGCGATGTAATGCGGCAGTTATATCATTTAATACAAAACAGCCACTGTCAAGATTACATAAAAAATTTATAGGCAAAAGTCCCTCTGGCAGGATATCAAAAGTGGAATAAAGAAGACAGAGGCATTTAAGTAAATCCATTCTTTATAAAATAAATAAAAGCAGAAAGTTTTTTTGAAAAAAAACAATAATTCGCATTATGGAGAACATTGCAACCAACCCGATGTTCCATCAGAAATATTCGAAAAAAGCAAAGCTCTGTTATTTCAAGAATTGGAAAATAGAAAAATGATTGATTGCGAATTGAAAAACTTACGGTTATTCAAGGTGAAAGCAGCGAGTGGTTGGAATTACGAAGAAAAATGGTAACTGCGTCTAACTTTGGCAAAATTGTCAATAGTTAACAACACACAAAATGCGCCAATTTAGTTAAATCTATGACTGAAAATGGGATTTGAGCAACGTAGCATCAATTTGCCATGGAAAAGAAAATGAAACAACTGCACTAGAATGAAAAATATGTCTAGAAAAAGTGGAAATTCAGCAATGGGGATTATTCATTGACCCTAAATTTCCATTTTTGGGAGCTTCTCCAGATGGAATATCTGATGATTATATTTTTGAAGTCAAATTTCCCATTACAGCGCATAGAATCGGGTTAACGGAAGCGACAAGAAAAAGAAAAGTGACATTTTGGAAACAGAAAGATGGAAAACTTGAAATCAGCATCAAACATCACTGGTACGTTCAAGTTCAAGGACAGGTCCATATATAATTTCTTTTTATTTATTTATTTTTTATTTTATTTCTGGAAAAATACAGCGCATACAATATACATACGTGTGCATAAATGTAGAAAAAAAAGAAAAACATTACGCCGATAAACGTTTATTACACATTTGGATTTCAGCATATTACACTTAAAAATTAATTATAAAATAAACAAAGTTCATATTAAATATAAAAAATTATATAGAAAACCGATGGGAGAGGTAGGGAATTGGAAGTGATTAGGAAGAAGGAGTTAGACGATGGTATGTGTATATGTATATAGATATAAATAAAGATATAGATAGGTCGTATAGTGGATCTATAGATACAGATATTTATTGATGTTTATAGGTATTTATAGATATATAATAAATATTTATAGATATTTATAAATATTTGTGGTAGCTACTGATATGTTGTATAGAAAGTATATAACTAATTACTATAGGTATTAACAAGCTCGTTAGGTGCAATTGATTAGAATAATTCTTTAACGAACGTCGGTTGGTTGAGGTTGAAAATGTCGATGGTGGAGAAACAAGAGTCGTACGTGCATATCAGCCCATAAGCGATGGAATGTTTCCCGTAGTTGGTATTGGCACGAGAGACCTCAAACGTGCGTGAATTGCGAATTAATCGCTGAGGAACGAAAAAACGTAAGTTTTCAACAAGGTATGAACTATCTGTGTTATTGTGGATAACTTTATAGAAAGTGTGCTGGAAAGAAACTGTAACTGCAACGATAGATATAACTGGAAAGAAAGTGTGCCTATTTACATTTTGGTCTGGTAAAAACGATCTCCTCAAAACCGAATATATACAGACGGATGATTTGATTTGGACAAATGTCATGGAAAAAAACTTGTTTGTTTTATATGGACTGTGTATTACCTGAAATTATCGATCCAGGAGTATGAAGGAATATGGATTTAAGGGAGCCTGAATACACTTTGAAAGAAGCAAATAAAAGAAACGACACGATAAAACGAAAGAAATCGGTTCCTCTCCCTTGTCCAACGCTTAAGCGGTAGTTAGTTTTCAGTGATTCCATCACAAAGTGAGCAAAGAACTCACAGAGAATGTACTTGCCAATAACACTCCAAAGCAAAGCACAAGCAATATAGAGCCACCGAAAAGTGCACGATATTCCAAATCTGTGCTGAGTACAGATCTAATTGTAATGATGAACAGGCTTTTGAAAATGTATTATCATTTGATGAATTTTAATTACAAAAGTCGGCGCACCACTACAAAGCGACACTGTCAAGGCTACAAAAAGGAAGTCTCAAATGTACTGCACAATTTTAAATGTATTTATTCGTCTCTTTACATTTAATATGTATGTATCTACTCAGAAATAACAGACTACTTTGCCAACTAGAAATGTCTTCATGATTTTTTGTCTTAATGATTTTATATTTTCATTAATAATTATTTATTTTAAATGATGTGTATTTCTTTAAAGTTTACAATGATGTGCTTACAGTATCTAAAAATAAATCATATTACTTTTTAATTAAATAATTATTTAATGATAATGTACAAGGCGATGGGTGTCGTTATGTCCTCCTCAAAGAACTATTATACCGCGAATAAATAGTTCGATACACAATGTTGTTTTTTAATTCGATGCTAAATGTTTTTTCTGCCAAAAAATACTATCAAAAACTGTCACTACAACTATCAAAAAAATACTAAAGCTGTATCTCACGGAACATGAATTGCGATTTATGTCATTTAAAAGCCCTTGGAAAACTGTATCCAAAACAGTTAACGGCATTTCTCCAATTGTCATCTATCACCATTTAAAATAATTTTAAAATGTCGAAAATTAATTAGTGACAGGTGACTGTTCTTAATACAGTTTTTCAGGGGCTTTCAAATGGCATATCGCAAATGAAATTCTGTAAGATATGGCTTCTGTCAATTTTTGACAGTGATAGTTTGGTTTAACAGTTGACAGCCAAAATCTAATGGGCGCATTCCAGGGTGATAAAATCCAAATTTCAACTCAATCGGTTCAACGGCTCGGCAGTTATCGTGAGAGATTACATACAGGCAAACAGACATACATTTCTCTGAAAATGGTCTTAATCATCTTGGTGGACCTCAAAATGGACATCTCTATCGTTATCTAAACATTTTTTCCGCACGATCACAACACCTTCCCTACCAGTGGCAGCCGGGAAAGTAATATAATGTTCAAGTTTAGATGATGATAAAGCGTAGCCTTCTTCACCAGCGTAGGTACATGACACTTGCATAATCCCAAAATATAAATCCCATTGCAATAGTGTATACCTAGTGTGTTTAGTCCAGACATCGATAGCGAGTGAATATCGCTGCGAGATGAGTCAACATAATAAACACCTGCCCCGTCGCGAGGGGAGGGGGTAAGTAGGCGGGGCTTAAAAACTCAGATACGGTTTATTTTTTAAGTAGTACGTCGCCTTAAAGAGCGCCGCGCGAGAAAGCCTTTAAGTGTTCGGGAGTTGAGAGTCGCGGTCGCCAATCAACTGTCTACGGCTCTAAAGTTAGACCAATTTACTGACGGCACATGGCTCCGCTTTGCCAACTCTCTACTTAAAACCACTGAGAGTGTACCTATTTTGCTAAAATAGTTCAGAAATGACAGTATTCTAACCGAATCAGCAGCAGCATCGAATAAGAAACGCCATTTGTCAAAACATGGGGACTGTATATCTCCAAAATTGATCATTTTATATGAAAAAGATAAACCCCAATAGACAAAGAAAAGAAACCTTTTTTTATTATTTCAATTACCGTAGGAAACATTTTATCGGGCAGTTGTATCCGTAGATATTTAGGAGCTTGCAGCGCTGTACGCAAATATTACTATTACAAATAAATTAATTAATCTCAAATTTATGTATATTCATTTTTCTATTCCTAAATAAAGACCAAAGGGACGATGAGATTGCACAATGAGCTGTTTTAAGAAATGGGGCCTAATAATACTTTCTATAATACTTCTATAATACTTTCACATTCTACAATACAAGAATATAAAATAAAGATTTAAATAGGAAGGATAATTTAACCTTAACTAAAAAAAATTATTCATTTTTAAAATTAGGAAGCTGCAATAATAATAGTTACAAACTGATGTGACAAATGCAAGCAAAACTAAGCTCAATAATGTTTTAATATTTAAAAGTTTTTTGTACAAAATTTAAAATATAATACTTTAAAGACGAGGATTGCTGCAAAATAAAAGTGGATGTTATTTTTATATTTTATACTACTCACGCGTAAGTACCCAGTTATTATATGCAACTATATTTTTTAGCATTCTAGAATGGCTTTTTGCTAGTTAGACGATACCGGATTAAACGCTAGTCTAAATACGGTTCTTTCTCTATTTAGATATGAAGAGAAACTGCTTGACTCTACCACATTGTAAAGAAAAACAGCGCTGTAATATACATAATGTATAGACAGTGACTGCATAATATTAATGAAATTATTTTGCAGAATAACAGAAACTAAACATTATGAACCACCTCTACAACAATTCTATGTGGATATAATATTATATTGTAGAATGAACATCGTTGTTTGGTCTGTGTGCGTAAGTGCTTGATATACTATTTGGATATATTGAAATATTTTTTCAACTTTTTAAAACATTTATTTTCTATGGTCTATCCCATCGGTATTCAATCCCTGAAACGGCGCCTGTGCGAATTTGGCCTTCTCGATCCGTTGCGGTGAGACATCTTCGTCGAGGCCGACGTGTGGCGTTTTCCCTGGCAAAGTTCGCCGTGATTCGAAACACCGCCAAACTATCATTCCGTCGACACGCGAGACACTGTGTGAAGTTCCGCTTAAGTCCCTGAAAATAACTTGAACAAGTTTAATTCGATTGTGTTCGGCGGCGGAAGTGGGACGACGTTAGCTGAGCGGCACGCGGTGGCTCAAGACGCTGAATCACAGATTAGGCGAGGAGTATACTAAGGAGCATACTACGTCAGATGTGACCCTACTTTCAAAATCGTGAGGGAATGGATTTTGACGTTAATGATGCAGAAGTAGTCGGTCTGTATGCCGACGCAATAGGTAAAGTAATTGAATAACCTTTTTTTTTATTTTGTTTCCATAAATATTTTTATTGAAATTGATAGTTTAAAATTCTAGTATAAGTTTACCTATTTGTGTAATTCTAGGTATTTGCGAATATTATAAATTAATTTCACGGCATTCTCCAATGCATTATTGCATTATCATTAGGCAGTATTTAATTATACGTATCTGAGCCTACGGCCGTTTCGTTTGTCCAACGTAGGCTAGACCGCAGCTGCATTCGACACGTTGGACAAACGAAACGGCCCATAGCCACGCGACTGACAGAACACATCAAAGCTGTTAAAAACGTTCAGCGAGAAAAATCGGCGATCTGCGAACATATATTGGATAGCGGAAGTAACCACTGGATGCAGTTTCAAAATCCCATTGTTCTATCCAAGGAACAATTCTACTTTCCTCGCATGATCCGGGAAGCCATTGAAATAAGAAGAACTCCGAACTTCAATAGAGATGACGGCTACAAACTCTCTTCTACGTGGAACCCTCTTCTTAAAATGTTCCCGCCGCCGAACGCCGAACGCAAAGACGTAAAACAGGATACAGTGAGTGTTGTGTGCAAGACGGATTTTAAAAATTCCCGCGCTCCGAGCCCGGCCCCCCACCACCGTTATAACCTATGCAGTGGCGGCAGCGGTTTGCGGCCTACCCGCAAAACAACGGACTGACAGCTCTCCAGTCTACCCTAGACAACGGCGGCTGCAACGTCACCGAAACGTCGGGTCCTACAAATTTCACGCGGTAAATTCGTTTTCTATCCTATTTATAATGTCAAACAACCGCGATAGCCTTCGATTTTATAACGAAGAAGATATTGGTATTTCACTGGTTCTACGTTCAATTAACTAATACACTATTCGCCCACTGCGGAGTCGTAGTAACGTTACGACGCCGCACCGTGCGATGTACGTGTGTCCGCCCATACGGCGAAATTTTTGCGGTGCGGCGCCGCACCGTTCCGTGTGGACCGGTTCTTTCAGGCAACTAACTTTCAGCGTTGTTATTTAAATTGGTTGGCTGCTCGACCGGTCTAAAAGAATCAGATATTTTCGATTTCTGACGAATGGCGGTCACTTTTTCAGCAAATCGTGCCGTTTCAGAGGTCGGACGTATTCATGTCAGTTTGTTGTTTGCCAAAGTTTGTAATAGTCGATATTAATACCATTTTACAAAATTCCATTTATAGTATTCTTGGAAGTGATTCTAAAGTGCTAGGTGGTTTTTAATTGAATAGTCTTGTATTTCAAATACTTATTTTTGTATTCTATGCACTTAATCAATGTTTTATTGTTGTAATTATTGCGGACGACCAGCTGACAAATTCCGTATTTTGGAGTTTATGGCAGTATTGTCACAAAAAGCGATGTATACTTAGTAAATTCAGATTATTATATTTTGGCCCAGTTGTTAGGTATATATTTATTTGTGTGTGACATAGCGTTTAATAATTGCGATATTTCAATTTGCATTTTTTTAAATTTGTAGTCATTTGAGCCCATTATAATTATTACATGATCCCGTTTCGTAAAGTTATTGGACGACCTAAATACATCTTTGAGAACTTACTACTGGTTGCTCCCGACTTGACAAGTTGAAACAAGTCACACGCGCTCAATTTTTCCTCTATTTTGGTTGGCAATCCTTTGCCAAAATCTTCGCTAAAAATAAATATTTTTCTTCTATGATTGTTTTTTATTTTATCTCTAGTCATTGATCTCCTCGCTGTAAATTATCCTTATTATCCATATGAGGCATTGTCGGCGGCATAATGAAAATTATTGCAATACAAAACAAAAAACTTTAATCAAATATACAGATAATCAAAGCAAACATGCGCCTAAGGAAATATTAATATAGTAAATTCTCACAATAGAAAGACTTTTGAAAATTGTATTGTTTCAAATAATTAGGCAAAATTTATTGGATTAATGTATCACCAAAATAAATCCATGGGTCTATAAACTTTTTGGCTGAATACCAACATTTCAATACGAACATTTTTGAGGATTGTGAACAATTTTGTTGTTATTGCCGTAATAATAACAATAATATAGAAGGATTTTCTTAGGGTTTAATATTTTTGTATTTTTTTATCAAAAATATATTTGTAACTTTTTTTACTATGATTTTGACTTTATTTAAATATATAATTTAATACCAAGTCAACGATATTGTGAAAGAGGTCAAGTCACAATTTATTTCTCCCCAGTTTTATATTCCTACCTCCTATTTCTGTTATATATACCTATAATTATACTACGTAATAAATATAGTCATCGTGTTATTTATTTAAAATAACGTAAGAAATAGGTACGTCGATACTATGCAGCTGCATATACTTAATACCTAATTTATAATATTCTCTCATATCGCTATCATGAAACAGCTGCAAGTCTAAATATGTAAAGTTATGCAATATTTATTAAATGAAAAAATCTATACCATTCGGTGGCCAAAAGATGTTTTCTTTATATATGCTTATATGTAATGATAAAAGAACCTATTTTTTGTGGTCAACAAAATGGGCATAATATTCAATATTTTAGTTTTAGTTCGTTTTCATTTAAGGGTGCATATTAGGAGATACGGGGAAAAAAAGACAAAAATATTTTAAGTTATTTATCTCCAAATGTATGTTTGCTACTTATAGCACTCTGTCGTATAAAAATAAATGACCGTACGGTAAAATATATCGTCAGATATTGTAAAGGTTCTTATATTATTTTCAAATAAATTGAATAATATAAAACTTATTAAGAGCGCGATGACGTGATAGCCTGAAGGTGGGTCCTGAGGGATGAGGAACCTTTGGGGAAGTTCGTGCATATTACGTGATAGTGGCCACCGCATTAAACTTAGATATACGTCTAAAGACGAAGATCAGGATTCGTGGAGGCGACCACAGCCGAAGGTGGGGTCGCCACTACTCGAATGAAACTGCCGCGGGCGGTACAAACAACCGCTTCGAACCTACACGCTCTGGCACCCTCCCTTGTTGTTTTAGACCAAAATACAAGTAGGCACAGATGGTTACGTATATCGCCTTCATCTACAATAGACGAAAGACCAAATAGTGGAAATTAAATAGACCTAGAAAGCAGAACATTTCATAAACTCACATTTTAAAATTGTAAAAGCTTTAAATATTCATCATCTTGGAATAAAAGCTCTTCGAAATCTTGACGGCGTTATTAGGCAGTGGCAACATCATCAGTCGCTGTTCTCAGGAGTCAGCAAAACAAGAAAAAAAAAAACAAGAAGACACTAAGTGTCTTCTTTTCTATATAAATCCCTTGTCCTGAATACGAGAATGTGGAGGCAACTATACCTAGTTTGTTTACAAAGTTACGAAAAACAAAGTAACCCAAGTATTGTGTATTTCAAGCTAAAATGCTGTCAACGCAGTGGTCATCTTGCCATTTTCCCAATGAATGAAACCTCAATATAGATGTAGTTTCGCATAATATGCATCTGTAAATGTTTGGGATAGACTAGACAGATAAGCGAGATAGAAGTTCTTCGGAGCTTTCACTACAGCGTACTTAAACATATTACTTTAATAATAATTTCCTTAACTCAGAACGGAGGCGTCTTTAAAAACAATATCAATATTTAAAACGTCTCTCATCTTTATTTTAAATTGTTTTTATTTGTCTGTCTTGGCCATTGTTTATTTTTTAACATTGTGCTATATAGCAGGGAATATATCGATTAAAATAAATTTAAAAAATATATATATATAAAAAAAAATAAAAACACGACTTTTAAAAATAAAAAATAAAAAATACAAAACTAAAAATACAGAAAGGGAACGATTTTATATATAATTATTTTTATAACGATTTTTTATAAAATATTTGTGGTTTATGTATTTATCCATATAGATATATGTATATTTCCGGGAATGTAATCAGACTGTATTTATGTTAATTTAATGACATTTGGAAATTGGGACATTTAGTAAACTTTTTATTTGATATTTTGACAGTTAGCTTATTGTATGACTCTTGGGATGACATAGCAATTTTATCAATACTAGGTACATACTTTTAAATCGCTTCAAGCATTTAGAAGTTATGGTGGATTAAAGAAACGAAAAAACATACATAGATGAACCCTGAACACATTACACTCCGATTTTGTTGGACAGTCGTGTAATAAATATGTACTAGCTTATAGGAGTTGGTACTCATTGACCGAAAACTTCGACGTTACAATTTTTACAACTATACATAGTGTTTATCGTTTTGTCCTTGTACTATATATACAATATACATTAACTATATTTAAATACACATGAATAGGTTTGTAAGTTGTGTTTTCTAAGAGTTGGTACCGCTACACAATTGTTTCTGCCTTACTAATTTTCGATACAACCATGATTTCGCCAAGTTGATTGACCTTAAAAATGTAATAATCCACTATCTCAATCTCTCGATATGGCTTTATGATGCTCCTAACAACCAACTTAGGAGTTATTGTTTACCGAAGACACGGCATCCGCGCATAACTCGGATGTATCTCGCAACTCCCAACCCCCACAGCTCTCCTACCCCTCCCCGTCTACTCCCCCCGTTCCTTCCCTCTTTCCGCCCTACATTAGACGTTGACTCACCGCCGGCGGCCAAACTCGCCGTATCTAATTGAGATTGATTAAAAATATTTCGCATAGTTTGAGCGTCTTGCGAGCGCCGGACGTCGGCTTCTTGTATCTTCGGGGCTTCGTCGGGGTATAAACGGGTACAACGGCAATGCATGGATGGACGATAACCCACACCATCCCATGTTACATTTTATAATGGATTTTTAAGAAATTCCTCCAACATTTTTTTAATGAAGCCGTGAGTGAAATATTTATATTTATGTATGTATTGATCGCTATATTTAGAATCGTATTTACTTATAACAGGACCCCAAAACATGAATAAAAATGGTATAAATAATACTGAATAATTTAGAAATAAATTTGGGGAGCTGTTGCAGTTGGCCACTAAGACCCGTTTGTTCAGGGTCGGTCAAACTCACGGGTCAACACCCATCCGGCGGCCTCCACGTATGAAGTGCAAGGCCCGAAGGACTCCGGCCTGCGGCTAGTTTCCCCTAGGAGTCAATCTTCTGGCACTCCTGGACGGTTTGCGCACCGTGCGGCGTCAGCCAATCGATTGTGCATTCTGACTAAGAGTCAGAGGTGTCTGGAAACAATACTGTCTCCTATAGAGCAAGGGTAGTTGCTTTACCTTACGGCGACTGCTCTTGAAACGACCAATATGCTACCCGATTCCGGGTAGAAGCCGAATATAAGGGCGCCGTGGTCCGTAAGGAAGAATACCGCGCAAGCGACCTCAAACCCGTAAACATCCGGGAGCCCAGAGTAATCTGGTTGCAACTGGTTAGGGCGCGAGTGTCGGCCCGCTGGGTGACTAGCCTGGCTATCTCGCGGTAAGACGTTGGTCTCTTACGGGCATGTGGCGGAACTTGACGGTGTTTTGTTCGTTCTGTTCACGGGAGACAGAACGATACATTTCGTTAAAACTTCACGACAGCTCTCTCTCTGTAGAAATAAATACAGTGAATTAAGTAGAATGATGACATAATGCATCCATTACATACACTTCTCAAAAAATACACTTCTCGAAAACGCCTGAGAGACTTTTGCCATAATAGCTGACTTCTTCTAGTAGAGACAGCTTAACAGTGTGAGCCTTCATATTTTTCGAACACCAAAAGTACAGATTAGGCATATTTTCTTAAAAAAGAAAAAAGTCAAAGAAAAATATTATGATTTAAAATAAGCATTATAGCATATAAGAAAAACCGAATTGAAAAAAATAAAAATAAAATAGCAGAAATAAAACTAATAATATAATAAATTCGTCTAAAATAAATTAACAAGAGTGGATAAACGGCGATATTTTTAGAAAAATTGGTTTGCTTTTTTCTCGACATAAGTAACTGAAGCTCAGCCGATAGATGTATAAATGTTGATAGTTCGTAGGATCTGTAGAGAGTTCGTAAGCGTTAAAGCACTCAAATACTGACTGGTTCATATACCGACATACTCGTATTGAACCACTACTTGGAAGCTATAGATATATCAATTTTTTGCGTAAACTATGTACATTGTTTACAAAATATAGATATTTTTTAATTTTCAATTTATTTATTTCCAAAAAATCTTATTTCCAAAAGTACATTTAAATTACAGTCTACAATTTGATCTATACATACAATTTGAATTATCAATGAAATCGAATGATCGTGGGATTTCTATTTGACAATAATTATTATAAGATTAACGTCGAATGAAACAATCTTTTCTATTTTGTATGCAGGCATTAAATTCAAAATTTAAATATATCTTTTAGATACATTTAGTAGACAGTGAGTGATACATTCAGTATCGGGAAACACGCTTAGGAAAGTCACATAATACCGTAATGTTTTATATCTGCTTTTTTATGCTTGTAAGATATTTATGTTTATGAGATATATTGTAAGCTAAATATCTTTACCTATATAACCTTTATTTTATAATATTTAATCATAATTTTTCCTACACTTGAAGCGTTTAAAAACGACATAATCTACGATTTCATCCCTTTTGTAAATACAGGCATAATTTAATTTTTTTGGGCTTCACAAATTATGATAGCTCAATAATTACCAAAATTTCAGGAAACAAAAATTTTGGACCTTCGGGAAACTAGAAAACATAATAATTATAATATTCTACTGCCATTTTTGAAAACCCTCTTTTCTGTAGGTGTAAAATGCAGTAGTAAACATAAATATGTTTTATAACAATTAACTTACTATAATTATCCCTAGTCATGACATATAAATAAATGCGCTCCTTAGGGTAACGTTATTGATTTCTTAAAAAGTGGGATTTTTGTATTTATAGTCAATTTAAAAGTTTTTGCAAAGTTTTGTATCTCTTTAAAATTATTTTAAGAAATCTACAAGATTTATGGATTTAAAATGTTAACATGCCCATAGACACGACACTAGACATAAAGACAGACATATACAACCAAAAATGAGAACGACCTTTGGACAAAGACACTATATTTACCTAGCGAAAAAACTCCATAACATATTTACCACGCAATTAGGCCAAGCTACAATCATTCAAAATGACGCTCACTACAAAAGACTGGTAACATTATGGTTGTTACACTCGACGAGGGAGCACTGTGAGTCGTTAGTAACTAACGTTATTAAATAGGTGCACAGATGACTTATATTATTATTGTTATTATTATCTCATTAGCCTCATAACTGTATTCATATATCTCCCATATATATTATATCTCATTTAATTTAATAAAGATTTTTTGTGTTATACAATATACACTTGTAGGATTTCCCAAGATTACATAAATTACCTATACACCCGGCAGATGAACGCAGTACTAAATATCACCTCAATACAGGCTCTGCCTAGTGAGGTGATAAAATCCCGCCGAAGCCGCACCTTTAATAAATTTCCAGGGTTCACATTTTGTATGTACGACTAAATCATGTAAAATATACTATAGGAAATTAATTCATGTAATACTAGGGATAAATAAAATAAATAAATAAATAAATAAATAAAATAAATAACATTTTAAAGTTTTACTTAAGCAGATTCCTGAGGAAAAATATAAAATAGGCGGGCTCCGGAGACCCTTTCATGTTGGAATATGTAACGTGTATGAAGACCTGAATACAATATATGTAAATGTATAAAAGTCATCTCTGGTCCCACTAATTTGAAATATATAAATAATCTTCACTACATAAACTACCACACGATTAACCTAAATTCAAACGCGCCAAAAGCAAGTGTTTCATGAGATCCCAAACTACAGGGCAAAGAGGCGGTGTACCTACTTCCCCGGGGCCCTACAAGACACATCGCGCTCTGACGCATTTAAATTTCGCTCCGGACTTAAAGCACCATTTCGGCACAGGCCGCAGTAGTTTCCACGTTAGAGGGGCTTTCAAATTATAGGACTATCCTTTATGTGACCCATGTATAATAGAAATATATGGGAATTGTACTTGAATTCCAACATTTCCTTTAATTTTCATCACCGCGTCAAGTTTGCGCCGCTAGGTAGGTCGGCCGGGAACGAAAATGTACTGGATGGCACGGAAAAGCGAAACCAATGAACCATAATTTCTCTCAAATATTACATTCTTTTAATGTGGTATTTTGAGTAGACTAAAAGAGGGTTAGCTGTATCAGGGCGGAAGGCGGCAGTGTCGCTAAAATAACTTTTAAGACGCACACCATCGCTATGTTATTATTAAATTTAAATACAGGAAGTTACCGCTTCGAAGCGTTTGTCTCCTGCACGTCAATGGTCTTGCGTTGCATCGACTTGTCTGAATTCTCTATTTTATTCTTTATATGTGTTATCTGCTCGCTATATCCATCGCACATTGGAGCATTTCTATGAAGAAATAAAACTATAATACAGCAATAAATATTGCAGCTAACATACCACACTTTTGCTGCTTTACCATATATTATTATTATAACTATTAGCCTTGTACACTGAGAAAATATAAGGCTGTAATACACGGAAATACGCATGTTTCAAAAGAGATTACGTATATAACACGTACTGTGGTACGCACGTATGTATCAAAATGACGCGTAACAGTGCAGTTAGCATGTCCCGTCATTGTAAAAACACCTCATATTATTTACGGTGTGCAAAGAGATCTTGATTTTACCATAACAGCATGTTATTATATACGAAAGGTTATATTCAGTTACACGAATCATGCTGTAGCTACATTATTCAGTTATTTTCGTATTACCCGTACGGAGAATGGTGAAACATATAAACGAGTAATGGAGTTTCAAAAAAATTCCTTGTAATTCAACAAACTTACGATTGAAACATCATTATTGACGTGTATAAAACCGTAACAACAAAACGACATTCTGGTAAGAAATCCAATATTTTTCTCAGTGTATCGCACCATAGGAAGAGAATTGATTGTTATACATAAGAGATTGTTAAAATGAAGTGCAAGTAAATCACCTACAAACATATATTCATTTACAATCATTTTCTGAGGAGAGACTCGATTTAAATTAGAAAACAGTAACACGCTTTTGCTGGCTCACTCTATCTGTTTACCTTCCCACTCCCGGAGACATATATTATTATTTCGAGGGCCTTAACTGCGAGTTGTTACACAAGACGTTCTGTAACTTTTGGGTCGGCAACTTGGAAGCATGCTCAGGGCGGGTGGGCGGCCCGTTCTTAGCCCCCATCCGACCCCACCCACCCCCACAACGCCCTACGCCCTTTCTCAAGCCGGACAAAACGTTTCATTAAAACGTTGCTTACCTAATGTTCCATCTTACTTAAGTATTCGAGAGTGTTTGCTTAATGTACTGTTATGATGACTTAGGATTCGTGAAAGTGGACATAAAATTTTATGATTGCCTTAAAAATCAAAATCGATAACTTTTTATTAAATGTAAATATGATTCATTGCGTATATATTCCAAGTGTCAAAAGATTATAATAGTACTACATATTTTAAATTAAAAACTATTTGTCGGATTTTATGATCTACGCTGGATGGAACCGTCATAGAAAACCAGATGACCACCTACGATACGCCTTTTTTGGTTGAAGAACGATAATTATTCATGCGAAGGTTGAGCTTTTCCGTAGTTTCACCTACATAAAATACCTCACAAAATCTGCATTGTAAGTGGTAAATCTAATGATCCCACCCATGCGCGACAGCACGGAAAAAACCTCGATGAATGTTTCACTGTGAAAGTCATTAGGGCTTTTCCGAAAAACACACCGGAAATAAAACGTGGGACCTTGGGCATATATGGGTGCTGGGAGCATGCCAGGGGTGAGGACTAAACGTACAACATTGAGGGTTTCAATATTAACACATATAAAAACGATATTTAAACATACATATCACGCACACACACACACGAACATACACACACAGACACAGATACACACACACACACACACACATACACCTTCCCACACATATGTAGCTCAAACACTATTCACATATCATATTATTAACACACATACATGACATGCACTCACTACAACATTTATTTAAAAAAAAAGAGTTAAAATTATTTCAAGTTAAATCCACATTATCATCCCGCCAAATCACCATTCCCCCAGTACCATGGGAAAAAAGCGGGTAGCCGTAGGTGACAGCAGCGAATGCCAATATTCTTCTTGCCGATGAGGAAGGAGCCACGGGCTCCGAAACATTCGACTAAGATACTCATCTTTATTTTCGTACTAACTACAAACCTTCAAGTGTACACATACAAAATTTCATTAAATATATATTCTCTCCGTCATTAAGTTGTTACACAAGATGCGCAGTTTGCTGAAGACTAAGTCTGTCGGTAGTTACATGGGTTGTAGTGAAGCGTAAGCGAGTCGCCATCCATTTAGGCGTAATTGCTCAACGGTGCAAGAGTTCACCAAAGCTCGCGACATGATGTAAACTATTTCAATAGCCTCAGTCCGGCAAGGTAAAGTGGATCATTACCGCGGCGACCGCAACTTCACTATCAGTCGAACTTGTGAATGGACCGAGCTTCAGATTAATTTAACCCCAGAAAGATTTGCGTAAAATGGACGCATCCTAATTTTAAGCGTTGGGATATTATTATTATTAGAAATCACATATATGATATTTCTATTAAATATGAATGAAGCAACATATTTATGCAATTATTAATTACATAAAATGATATGTAGGTACAAAAACTAAAACGTCTTCAAAATTAAGCTTAAGTATCAAATTATGATTATATTTGTAGGGTTAAACTCATTATATGGATACGTCATAAATCATTTTGGGATTCATATAAAACGAATTGGAATAATTTAGCAGTTTTATTTTAATTGCCCAATTTGGTTTTTATCTGCGGCACATTCAAATGTATCTGAATGGGTACGAAGTGCATTATGTCAACTAGAATATCTCTATTTAGGGAGACCGTCTCGTTTTAAATAGAGTTACCATTGAAGTCTATATAAAAGGAAATAACACTTAGAAGACATTTTAAATGTTCAATGTTCACCGATTCAAGCGTTTAGAAGTTATGGTGGGATAAGAAATCAGGGTTCCATCATTAATACATACCGGATTTATTCATGTTTTCTAATTTTCCAAAATGTTTGATTGGAATGAATTCGTAAGAACTGAAAACGGTTATTTAAAAATCGGTAATTTTATTTGTGGAATGTAATAATTAAACACTTTGTATAATTTATTTTGCTAAATTAATATTCTAAATATTTCTCTCCGTTACTAGGCCTACCGGATTTATTCCTGACGTCCGCGAAGAGAAAGAACAAAAAAAACTATTTATATTAAATGAGATTTATATTAAAGACGCTACTTTCTACTTTTATGCGAGCGTGGGGTCGTACCCTATGACACTCGAGAGGACAAAACGATTCTAATAATACGATACACTTCTAAATCGGTTCAAGCGTTTAAAAGGTATGGTGGAATCAGGAAACGGAAAATATACATTTACACTCCTTTTTTAAGCAGTCGTGTAAAAACCGCCAACTTTAGCGCTAGGCGCCAAAAATAATGAAATTGCCTTTTTGTAGCGCTATCTAGTGACAACGTGCTAAGGGACAGCCCTGACTACTTGGTAGTTTATACTAATGGTGCCAAATTGAAATCAGAAATATGATTTTTGTGAATTCTCTGCACGGCACCAATGT
Source organism: Micropterix aruncella (assembly GCA_944548615.1). Taxonomy (NCBI): domain Eukaryota; kingdom Metazoa; phylum Arthropoda; class Insecta; order Lepidoptera; family Micropterigidae; genus Micropterix; species Micropterix aruncella. The sequence goes on along the minus strand of OX155955.1, from coordinate 16,984,497 downwards.
AACACGCTACAAATCTCTTCGCTCACTACAATTCAACCAGTTTACAGAACGTGTTATTTTAGGCAATGCCTTTATAATGCCCACGGTAAAGGCTTCTGTACACTCCGATTACCGTGTATAGTGATTAGCTTGGGCAAATCGGCCGGGCAGAGAGCAGCGGAGCGTTAAGCGGTGGCAGTGCCAGCCAGCGTCTTGTAATTATCTGTCCCAGTTCAGCTAGTGGGACGGTCCCTTTCCAGTTCCGGTCCTCAGTGTATCTTGGGCGGCGGCCATCCGGTTTCGAGCCGATTCAAGCCTCGAATCCACTCAGCCTTCCTCAATTACAAATCGCATTATCCTGCGAATACCCTGCCTGATACGATCGCTCCATTGTCGATTATAATATACAAGCAAATATAAATATAGAAACGTTGCTTACTGATGGTGACATAATTATTTGAGTAAGATGAAAAGCTCTTGTCTTACTAATTCGCCGACGTACACCATATGGTATGTTCATTTAGCCGAGAAGCGAACGTCAACATTCATCAAATGCGCGGATTATAAGAACGTTGAAACAAAATTTAGACAGCTTATATGCTACTCGATTTATGTAGCACTAGGATCACATCCTGAGAAGTTGGATTTGGGATTGTAAATATATTTTCGTAGTCTTGATAATTTTAATTGGTTTTACATATATTTTTTCATTCATCATTATGTTATTTTATCACTAGCTGACCCTTGCCCACTTAGTTGGGCGGTATTTTTTTTTACCTGTGATGAAATTATGAGTGTGGTTCGGTTAGTACTGAGTGCTATGATTTATTTCCTGACTGCAAATAGAAGGGTTATATTTTTACTGCATATGTATATATGTATTTGTATGCCAATTCGACTATAATATCGTTATTTGTGAGTGTCTTCTTGTAAGTGTCTTATTTGTGAGCGTATTATCTCTTTAACTATGTATGCAGTAAAAGGGAAAAGTGTTTTGTTTTAAACACTTGAGATAATAAATTTACTTATTTTGATAAGAATTCATAATTGTTGATAATATGACCAATAAACATGACCTAACCATTTAAATTATTTTTTTAATATAAAATACTACTGTTTGTTACTTAAATATAAAAGTTAGACATATGCTGTCGCTGACTTTTTTGTAGGCATTATCAAACACTAAAACTTTTCTTTAGAACTTAATCATATATCTCTCATCGTTAAAGCAGCGTTCGTTAAAAACGTTTTCGTTTGACCATTTTTTCCGACTTACTTTGGAAATCCGACTACCACGAACAAGTCTCTTCATTTTTCGGATTAATATAATATAGCCTATGACACTCACAAATAACGTGGCTTTCTATTGGTAAAAGAATTTTCAAAATCGGTTTAGTAGATCCAGATATTACTTCCTACAACGTCAGAAACTTTACCTCTTTATAATATTAGTATAGATTAGGCAGTATTCAAAACCTACACGTCTATGAGCCGACCTTAGTGCGGACGTGTCGTGCGATCCAGATAAGTTAGGTTTTGTTATTTTATATCTGCAATTATTATTTTTGAAACAGTAAAAGATTTGATTTGATTTTGAGCGGTATTCTATGAGGTTGTGGTTTACATAAGTTCGGGTTCTGAAAATTTCTTTTTGTGACATTGAAAGATAAATCTTCAAAATAGTAGGCATCAACTTTGTAATATAAACAACAATTTGTACAGGAATTCGTAAAAATCAGTGGATTCAATTCTATCGGAATACGATTCCTATACCGTTTCAATATCGAGCTCCCAAACTTAATATGAGTCCGCAACAATAATTTATAAAGCAAGATCATGCTTTAGCGATTTCTAATTGTTTTAGTTTTTCTTATAATCAAGCCAATTATCTTATTTGTTTTCCCGTGTGTCTTGAATTTTAAATATGAATATGTCTTAGATTATGACTATTTATAATGTAGTAATTTTTATGCCGCTTCTACACCAAAATATCGAGTGCCATTTGCCTATATTGAGCCATTTTATATTCTTAACACAAAGGAAATAGATAATTAACAGGGTCATTTTGTCTTTTATGGTTTTTTGGCAATAATATACCTACATAAAAGAGTTGGCTATGTATATATATATATAGCCAACTCTCAGTTTTCGCTCATAGTATGTATTACTATCAATTTATGGTTTAAAATTAAGCGAAACTCAGTCCTTGATGAGAAATATGTACAAATATGTTATTTCAACAGAATTTGCTGGAGAATATGAGGCCTGTTCGGCCAATGTGTGAACACCGCGTTAATGATAACTATTTGATACGGTTCATAATATTCTCAAAGTTTAGTGGGATACGCCGATCAGATTGGGCAATAGATAGAAGTGTCAGTAAATTCAGGACAGGTTGTATTTTTTAAATATTTTGGTTGTAACAGAAAACAGAAGTGTATCATTTTCTCGCCTACTGAAGCAGAGTGAAAAGCACTGAGTATAGCTACCCAAGAAGCATACTGAAACAGAAAAAATTGGTAAACAAATAATAATTTCATCGCCAATATTGAGTCGAAAGTTGAAAAATAATGTTATAAAATACTTCGCGTCTAGCCACCTTTTAAATATAAATTAATATTAATATCAAAATAGACTAAAAATAACATAACGTTAAAAATACAATAAAATATAAATATAATAAACATTATAAAAAATAAAATTAAAAAATACAATATCGTTTCAACATTATTTTCAGAAAATACCTTTTTGTTTGTGCACCTGCACTTTTAATTGAGGTTAGGTTACCAAACAAAAAAAATTCCTTTGTTTCTTCCCGCTGTAGGTTCGGTCGGTCGGTCAAATGTTGTCGGTTGTTTTCTTGTTCAGATCAAATACTGCTTATACAAGTATATAAGTTTCTAAATCTTTTGAATGCTTCGTACCTCAATACCACCCACTCTTTATGGACTTCAAATTCATTTAGACCCTAAATCAATAGTACTGCACCAATAAAAAGTAAATATCGAGGAGTACAATTTTATTGTCAATATGGTAAATTAATCTCACTGTAATTTGTTTCATAGGCAACTAATAAAACCACCAATTGATTATTATACATTAGCGGTTTTCTTTTCTAACATCGATATGGTTTATGACATACCTCATTAATACATAGGCATATTTCTGGCTATTACCAAAGACATATTGGCATAAAATAATCGTAAAGCTCATTATGAGGGTAATGAACTGGAACGCATAAATAAAACGCTTTCCTTATTACCTTATTTGGGAGTAATAGAATTAGTAATAGGAGACTTATTTGGTAGTAAAGAATACTCCATTAGTGTGATTTTAAGCAAACCACATCAAATAAAAACAAATTAATTGAATCGGGCGAATGCCGGTTCTTAAATATATTTATAGGATAACAGTTCGAAATACTTTAAAAATTCGAATCTATTCTAGTACTTCGCCAAAAAACGATAGATCTTCGATATCGCTAACAAACTGTATACCAGTTTGGCGAGATTTTAATATTAAAAATAATATATTTTTTCTCTGAATAATAAAAAAAAAAAACCTAAAATAATTTTATTTTTCAAAAGGATAATACAACATTTAAATGAATAACCTAATTAATACGACATAAACGGATCTGATGATTATGTGTAAATTATTTATTTGCTGTCAATACAAAAAATAGACAAAAAGTAGAAATTTACAAAGTGAAACAGAAAATAGACAGACATTAAGAAGTGTGAGAACTTCATTCGCACAACGATACTTTAACTACTTAGCTCCAAGGCTCTATAATTATATAGAAATTACGATAAAAAAAATAGTTAACATGGTAACATTTAAAAAAGCAATAAAAAAGTGTTTGATTGTTAAAGGACCACTTTATGACAAAACGGAATTTAACAGAATTTTTCATTAAGTAAAATTAATAAATAAAAAGCAAATACTTATATTTTTTAAATTTTTAAATATAATAGACGTATAAGTAAGCTTTAGGATTAGAGGTATTTCAATTTAATTTATTTGTGTACATTTTGTGTATATTAGTATTTTATATTAGTATGCATATTTATTTTAAATATGTATTCATTTTATTTATGTATTACTACATATTGGTGTTGGGTTTAATAATAATTTCTTGCTACATTTTTTTGTATGTTGGTATAACTCTTTCTGTGTTTGTATTTGTATTATGGAAGAATGAATGTTTTGAACTTTATTCCAATAATAATTCTATAACCGAACGTCATACCTGTCAGCTCGCAATCTGCTAAGTTAAATATCAGCATCCCTAGATACGGGCGTTTTTGCTCAGTTAGATATGCGATTAGCCAACGGCTATGGGTTCAACTTGTTTTTCCTGCACGTTTTATTGTACTGTATACCGAATATCATAAGCCATTCGTCTGTAAAACAAATACTGGAAATGAGGGGTATCACAAGGATACCGCCTAAACTGGTTTTTAGATACACCTATTATTGGTGCCACTATGTAATGATCTTATCTGTGCCTATTATCATGGTTTGTAGGTAACTATTATTGAGAATACTTTTAGCCTAGCAACTATCGACATAATTTCCACGGCACGCATGCATCCAACTCCCTCAGATAGCACTAATGTGACAGTTAATATTCCAGTGCGGCCCTGATCGGAGATTTAGTGCTCGGCGACTTGTTTCACCTCTAATCCGGGCCCGCCTTAGCGGACGCTAACTACTTTCCGGTTAAGTCGCGCGCAAAATAATATTTATCGCCGCTACGCGACGCGACATAACGCCGCGTCCCGCGACTTTAAGAGGTTTTGTTTGTCTCGCGGATGCAAGGATTTTTTTCCAGGGATTTCCGGCGACGGCGATACGGCGGCTGAATACTTTATAGCGCCGTGAGCTGCGCCGCCGCCCAAACCGCCCAAAGGATTTAGGATCTGTACACGCGGATTCTTTCCTGAAAGTTTCAAGCGAATCCTTTCATACTACTTAAATAAAAATAAAAGTAGATCTATAGACGTAGACGAGTAAACGAAAATAATAGTAGATAGAACAATATCTTACAACTAACCTAATCAGTGTGGTGGTGCAGTCGCGCGTTGTGGAAATAAAGATGATTAAGTTTGTATGCATAAAATACAAACTACTGTTTTTAAAACTAAGAATGCTGTAGGAGAGAAAATTGAAAGAGGAAGAAGAGAGAAAGACAAGAACTGGTTGCTTCTTAGAAAAGTAGTATTTTTAGGTGGCTCTTGAATGATCGTAAAGAAGGCGAGTTTAGTATATTTGCTGGTATTTCGTTACAGAATCTTGCACAATGGACACATAAAGACTAGGAGAAGAAATCAGTATCATGACAGAGCATTGTGATTAAATTTCCAGAGTCTGGCCGAAGTACGATACCATAGAAAATTAATACTTCAAAAAGCTCGTGGTGATCGGATGTTTGTTGATTGGGAGTGTACAAGAAACAGGAGAGCAAGTATATGAACGTTTCACCTTTGGCGTATTGGCAACCACCTTAACCGTGTTCTATATTCGGACACATGATCCTACTTACGTAGACATTGGGCCCGATTGAGTTTCTTTGTGAACTTAAACTAAAATTAGTCCAAGCGAACGAGACAGAGCAACACGTTAGAGCGGAATATGAATCGAACGATCATCGATAAATACTACCTGCCGAACTTATAATCCTCTGAATAAATTCGAGCATATTTCGTACGGTGTAAGATTTGACCTTGGCGGGCAGTTTTATTGCGAAAAAGTGACAACCGGTCATCTCACACTCCGCTCTAGCGTATTGCCCTGTCTCGTTCACACGGAATAATTTCCGATTTTAGTTCACGAAAAATCGCAATCGAGCTATTGTATGCATACGATTGAATGCATACAATCGTATGCGTCGTATGCATACATATATTCATACAATCGTATGCGTCGTATGCATACAATTAAAATCATATTACCTAGGGTTAGAGTCTAACAGTTGAACCACTTTTCAAAAAAGCTATATTAATAAAAAATATATACATACTAAGAATAAAGCAACATCTATATCAAAACATAGGTTTTTGATCTCTTTTAGTAAGCATAATTAATATTGGCTTTCAGTAAATCCTGTTTTATTTGACTTGCCAAAAAGGGATAGTCGCCTACTGTAGCGGATAGTAGTCTAAAGTTAAAAATGCTTTTTGAACTTATAAAATTCTCTTCATTTTGACTGTCAGAAATGTAAATTTGTAGTCTTCTCTTCTCCTCTCCTCGCGGAGTAAAAATTCAGCTGTCCCATTCGCGCGCGACCTTTTCGCGCGCAAAATCGACGACCTTGATAAAAACGACCATAACTTGTAAACCACTATACGGATCATAAAAAGAAGAACTGTAAAATGATCGCATTGAAATTTGACATATAAAACATTATAACCTTATCTCGTAAATCAATTAAGATAATAATGGCGACAAATTACAAAACGCAAACGGCCTCCATCGTGTCGTCATCACTGGACCAAGTGGACGCCTGTCATTCCAGTGTATTAAAACTTGCATCCCCAAAAGGACGCCTGTCATTTGTCGGGTTAAAGCTCCTTTTTTCAGTCTTTTTATTTTTTTGCGCTTGCCCTCTTTACTTTAAAATGCTTTTCTTGCTACCAGCTGGTTTGTTTATAACGGTCTTAAAATGCTTTTTTTTGTTGTCCTAATATTAGTTTCCGTTATTTTGTTTGTTTGTTTTTTTTCTTTATTCGTCTTCTGGACAATTTTGACAATTTCGACTTCTGGCGACTATCCTTTTTGATACTGAATTATTATTGTTTAAAAATTAAACATAATAAACAGTGTAATTTAAACTCAAATGCATGTAAATAAACAAAAAAGTTTCCTGAAACCACAATCAGTAATAATAATATTCAATAAAAAATTCTTACCAATATAATATTTACGACGCCCTTTATAGTTTCGCCGCTGAAGATTTTTGCTCATACGGACAAAATACATGCGCCTACTCCGACGGCTTACATGGCACTGAGGCCTGCGGGAGGAGCGCTTTTAATTATAGTAAAGCGCTAACGCCAACAACATCCAAAACACAGTGTATTAAAAACCGGGGCAAGTATCCGACTGAGTAAACTATCTGGCTTTTACCCTATATAAATGTTAAAATAGCAGAATATTAAATATTCTTGTGGTCACAAACAATACTTATTTGTCTATAACAACTGTTAAAAGTACTGGAGTAATATAACATATACCAGTGTCAAAATTAATTTGTTTAGAAGAATTTCGACATAACCTATACTAAAATATAAACAGAATCAACGCGATCGGTCGACAATCGAAAGAAAGGGCGACCCGAGAGGAATCCAAAAACTCTCCAAAGAGCAACAGCGAGCGATTGAGTCAGCTACGAGAGCGTAGGAATTACTAAGGCTCAGACGTGACTAAGCCAGCTCATTTTTGCTATTTAAATAGTGTTTTTCAATTTTCAATATGTTTTTTATAACGAAGCTGTTACGTATAGTTCATTTCATAATATAAAATGTTGCTTTTCTCACTAGCATTCGCATAAATAGCTATTCATATTTGTTTTATTTAACATTATTTATTATATATAATTTGTTATAATGCATTGCAGCGCGTTTTGTGTGCATATATGCATAAAACTATTAAGGGCCTTGCATTCTTTCACAAATTCTTTATTTCGTTCGTTCGCCGTTCTTTCGTTAAAGGAACAAATATATTCTTGCTAAGGAATAGCGCTATAAGTGGCTAGGTGCATTAAAGCGGGAGGTATTATCTTTGACATTTTGTACAAATATGACCCACGTATTGATTTCGATAAGTGAGTATAGATACGGAAAACTGGCCTTGGTATGCTTAACTTAATATGCCCCAAATATAAACCATGACAAGAAGTAGCCGCAGACAACAGACCTATGGCAACAAAAAACAAGTAACTGGAAATTAAACCTTTAGTTACATTTTAATTTGCAAAGGTTTATTGCTATTTTTTAATCAAGATTATACAATTGTACTATCATACAATACAATGACTATTATGCTTTCGACTACCCGCCATAGACACTTGTGTGCGTGTGTACGACGCGCACAGAGTTCTCTCAGTTAGGCAGCAGTCGTCTGTTCGTGCAGCAGGCTTCTACCGGACGGTTCGAAGTATCGCTTTATTAAGTATCTACTTAGGATCTACCTTAGTAGTTACTTTTCATCTGCCGTCCCAGAGCAACTAACTAAAATAAGCTATGCATACAAACTTTTCCTTATTAGTTACTAGCTGTACCCTGCGCGCGATGCTACGCCAAATCGGTCGCATTCGAAATTCAAATTCGCCGCTTTAAAATTCATTCGACTATAAAAAAAGAAAAACTCACTCCTGTCTTCGCGGTCGCATTCGAAACTCAAATTCACCGCTTCAAAAAAAGAAGAATTTTAGTTTTATTGAGGACACTAAATGTTTTCCTTCGGTCTGATCGGCACCAAACTTCACAGGAACCATCTACAAACTAATCTAGTTTCCCTCAAAATTTCATCACAATTGGTCGAGCGGTTTAGTAGTCCATAGCGGACAAACAGACAAACATTTATCTATATATATATATATATATATATATATATATATATATATATATATATATATATATATATATATATATATATATATATATATATATATATATATATATATATATATATATATATATATATATATATATATATATATATATATATATATATATATATATATATATATAGATACATAATTATAATTTGTCATGTAAATTGCTCGTATTTCCACTTAAAACATTATTACCAATAATAACAGGATCTCTGAAGTAATTTTATTCTATTCATTTCTTTGGGACATTTGTTGATAGTTACACAGTTGCTTGTATACACACAAACTGTATCATTTCGACCGCCGTGTTCTTGTTCAACAAACGTGTTTTCGAGAAACTCAGAATATCTAGAAAAATACAATGTTTCTCAGTCGGAGCGAGATCTTAAAATTTATGATTAGTACAAGTCGTAAAACCGTAAAATAATTGAATCTTAAAAAGGCGGAGTTGAACCGTAACAGCGCCACGAGAGATGGAACAGAAACAATAGGTGTATTGTGCCCAAATTTCATCAGCGCCGGGCCGCGCTCCATAAAACTCATAAAAATCATAAAAGCAACAAAACTGCAAAGCGTTTCGGACGCCTCCCGCCTAGGAGCAGTGCTGCCAATGCCAATGCTGTTATACAATTTCTAACTTTGCAATCTTTTTCAGCTTGCAAATAAGAGTTTGGAATTGCTGTAGTGCTTGTAAAATTTCCGATTGTTTTGATTCCGATAAAAAGCTTGAAAATGAGTTTTGTTCTATAAGTTGTGTGTGCATAATTACGACATAGTTCTGTCGATTTCTTTATTATGTTTATTATTTTAATTGTACTAATTTATTATGACTATCAAATTACAAAAATTACAGTTGTCATACAGGCTGAGGTTTATTTTAGTGACATCATTGTAGTGGGTGAATCAGTACGAGCAAATGAGCAACTTTCGTCAAAAAAAAAATTAAAGCATTATTTTTTTTTTTTATTTGAAATTAGCGGTAGTATGTAAAATATCGCGAATAAATAATATTCGCAATACTTAACCTACAGCTAGATGGCGCAGCGGTCTTAACGCTTGTCAAACTTTTATTTAACAGTGATTTTTTTTAAATTTACAAAAAAAACAAAAAGTGTTTTTGATTTTTCTTTAAATTTTATATCGGAAATTGTCTATTTGGTCGTACCGACTCATCCACGTTAAGGATGTCACTGATAAAAAACTTACCTGTGTATTACCTTGCTTACTTTCATATACATATTTAGTCACTATAACCCTGTTGTTATGGACGGAAGACATTGCCTTTTGGCAATAGGCCCACCATGTTGTATTATATTTTGTTAGCAATAAAGTTTTTCCAACAAACAAATAAACTGCAGATCAATTTTTCAGATGCCACGTAAGAGTGTAAACCAGGTACATGGTCCGATTTCTCTAATTTGTTGCTTGCATATTTTGAATCTCTAAATTTCCCAGTCACGTACATTTTTTTGATTTGAGGGGAATCGCCTCTAATATGTATATTTTATCTTTTAATTTCATCCCAACGTCCAAATCTGGTATCACAATGTCGGTATTTAATAAACAAGCTCTATATAAAGATATGCATTACTAAAATATAAACTCGTTTTTACCGAGTTGTTTGCTGTTCATATTATCCGGATTTCAATTTAAGTTTATTAGCCAATCCCAAAAAGAAAACTTCTTGGAGTGCGACCAATCGATCAACCAATAGAATCACTGAAGAAAATAAAAGATAATCGCGCGTTGCTCTAAGACGTCAGGTAAAAAGTATCTACTCAAGGTTTAACATAACGGAGCGATCTTCGAACCGTCCAGCAGCAGAGAGACTGTTGCACGCACAGACGATTGCTTAGTACACATGCACACCCGCATATTCCGCTCCAAGGGTGATCTAAAGCATAAGGGCCGGGCCACACGATGCGGTGCGGCTGCGGCGCGGCGCCTGAGCGGTGCCGCTGCGGCGTCCTACATACAAATATTCATGGTATATCACACGGTGCGTTCCGGCGTCACACAGCACGAAAACCGGGAATATTCGCCGGAGCGGCACCGCTCAGTTGTAAAGTGCAGTCGAAGGAGGGTACATGCTTGCCTGTTTCATTTGTTTTAACGTATTTTTGTTAATTTTTAATCGAAGTCTTTAATTTTTAATCGAAGTGTTTATTTTTAATCATCGTGTGTACGCCCATACGGCGAAATCTTTGCGGTGCGGCGCGGTACTGCATCATGTGGACCGGCTCTAATAGTTATCATATTGTTCAATTGTATTTTTTTTTGAAAAATTTGCAATAAACGTTTGCAAATGAAAATGGAACTAAAGTTTTAAATGCCAGTTACATATTGTTTCTTGTAAGTCTGTGGTCTGTGACCACTTGTCATATTTTTTTTGTTGGAACTAATCACTTAAGTGTACCAAGGTCAGTTTTCCGTATCCAACTTTAAACTCACCTGTCGAAATCAATTCCTAGGTTATTTTTGTACGTGATCCACATTCAAAATATGATAATTCCCGTTTAAAAGCACCCAGCGACATTTTCCTTTTAAGAAAGGACGTCGAATAAACGAAATAACGAATTTCTGAAAGAACGCACAACTTTTGTCGGTTACATTCAAGCTGGAATACATAATGTTTTTAGAAAGAAAGCTACGCTTAAGCCCCGTTAACAAGGGGCTAATAACTGGTTCAGTAAAACAAAACGTTACAGAAGCCAAAATAGTTTGCAATAAAACGAAACATTACCGAAAACAATATAGATCTTTTTTGTATAAAAAAATATAGGTAGGAATGTAATTAAAAATAATTATCATTGATATATTAACCGTTTAATAGGATAGCCAGTTAACTGGTTAATTACATCGAAAAAATGCTATATTATATGGCAAATTACCCGTTTTGCTATTATATATACTTACTAAAAATAAATATTGATCCTTTCTCCCTATTTAACCCCATCAATAATGTTTCAGCCATTCCCATAAACGGTTATCAATAACCGGCTATTTTTTTAATTACTGGCCTTTGTCGTCATACCACCAAGCCATGTGAAGGCATACATTCATTTGTAATGATATGAGAAACTGTCTGTCTGTCACAGTTTAGGTGAGAATGGTATGACAGGACTTGGTTAAAAATATCAAACAAAGGGCCTTAAACTGTTTAATTAGTAATGAACAGACGATACATACATGGAACTTCCTAGTGAAGCTATTTAACTAATTGGTCTTGTTTTTTTTATGAATATTTTTGGATTTGAAAATTAAACATTTTCAAACTTAACAATTCATAATTTGTAAAATTGTTATTTTACACATTTTATTAGTAAACAAATGTTATCTATAATTTAAATGTATTAAAAATATACACGCTCTTAATAAAAAAAGTTGTACATTTTTTTAAACTTAGAATATTATTGTAGAATAATCTCATATATTTAGATGAATACTTTTATTAAAATATGTTTATATTTTTTATATGACTACTTCCAAAATACGTCTATTTAAAATAGTTATTTTTAATAGCTTGATGTACAGAATCGCCACAATACAAGTAAATATACGCCGTTACACGACTGCCGTTACAGAAAGTGAACTATTTTATTTATATTTATCTTTATTACGGTTTTTATGAAATATTTGTAGTTTTTCTATTTATCTATATAAATACATATATATTTCCGGCATGTCCTTAAACATACCTTCCAATTAACACTAAACACGATATATGTATATTATTTATTGAGATTTGGAAATTTAGCCAACTAGTTCCTTGATATTTTGGACAGTTATGGCTCTCGGGATAACATAACGATTTTAACAATACCACTCACTTCTAAATCGGTTCAAACGTTTAGAAGTTATGGTGGAATAAATAAATGGAAAACATGATGAACACAGATAAACCCTGAACACATTACTCTCCTTTTTGTAGAGTCATACACTCCGCATATAATTGTTTGTATTTGAATAGCATCTGTTGCAATTATGTAAATATATAGTTAGAGCAATAATTAATTGCATGCCTTAGAAAATACATATGTATATTGTATAAACAAAAGTTGGCAACCCCCACTCCTTGGGCGTAGTACCGTCAACCGTGGCAGAACTCGTCACGGCCTCAACATAAAATCCCAGCAATCCGAATATTGCGCGCCCGCGAATATTGAGGCGCTCGCAGCGGCCCAAGAAAAATGGGGTCGAAATATAAATGACGTTATTATTTATGTTAATTTTAACGTGGCGCCATTAGAGAGGTTTTCTGGTGACTCCTTACCTTGTATTATTACGCGCGCCAGTGTTAAAAATGTGGAGCGCCTTCCGTCTCTGGTGCCCGCCTAAAAGGTGCAGGGATCGACAACACTTGAAGTTACTTTCCTCTAATTCAAGAAAAAATGCTGTTTTATTGTTAAATGCTGTTGATTTACAGCATGACGGGTTCGAAAGAGCTTGAAAATTTGTAACTAAAAATGAAATTAATGAAACACTTTAAAACTCTTATCTCGTGATAATTTTGGCAAAATTAGGGCACTACATAATGTTTGTTTTTAAGTTTAAAGTGAGGCAGCGGCACAGTGGAGTCTATGTTATTGTTGGAGCTCGTAGAATTTGCTTGATAAACTCGTAAAAAACTCTCTTTGTATGGTAAGGCACACTTTCTTAAACGGAACAGATTTAAAATTAAATACTTTTAAATTATTATTTTTTAATGCAGTCCAACTTCTCCAACGACAAGCAAACCTTGGTCTAAATCACATATAATTCAATAAGATCGATGATATACGTCGTCTTCTATAATACATTCCTGAGGAACATAAACATAACCTTGAAGCAATCAATGAAAAAGAGATAAATACAAGATATAAATATAGATATAAATACAAGATATAAATATAAATGCCGGTGATATAAATACAAGATAATTTAATACAAATGTGTAGCATCATAATGTGAGCATTTTTATTATCCTAACAACATTTATCCGATATTATTTTTCAAATATCATATGTCCATTTTTTTAAATATGTAAAAAACTGCAGATAATACAAACCTCAACTGTTGTATTTGGGGTAATCGACATTTATTTTTTAAGAAGAAAAAATCACTCATACCTTTAGATAATTTGAAGACTGTTTTATGTGTTTCCTGTAAAGTTGTATTTTTGGCCACATGTTCTTTATTAAATAGGTGATTTAAATTTTAAAGAAACACGAAAGTTATCGCGGAAGCAGGTAACTTAGATTAAATAGCGATTATTATTAACATCTATGTATGTATTATTGAAAATTGACAAGAAATATATAAATCTAAAAAATAAAATGGTTCGACATCCCTAACAGCTTTTCTGCGGTATTTTCCACGGAAAGCATTGAATGGCCCCGTGGCGGCGCAACGCGTAGCGCGGCGTGGCTCAAATAGGTATAAGTGTTCCCGTTCCGTGGGTAATTGCAGCACTTTACATAATGCGTATTTCACGAGATCACCGCCGCCACTGAAAGAAATATATTACGTGAGTGCCTCGCCGGTGATGACGTCATACGTCACTGATCATACGAGGTTGCTGCTTCTTACTATGGACAATAATAAAGAATAATCGTGTCTCAGTATGCACATTCATTTATGATTTTTTCTTTAGGGTCACTTGCGCGAACCTCTACCTCGTGAAATTAATTACAGTTCGTGGCGTATTTTTCCCGCTTTTAAATTTAAACAATGTTGTAGTTTGTAATTGGGTTGATAGCCATGATTGATTCAGGAAGGTGATTTTAAATCCTGGTAGCGATAAATGAGTAGTGGCGCTGTCCATGCGTGGTATTCCTACTTTGTATTAGCATATCATCTGAGTGCGCTGCCCTGGAATGTATGACTCTCTGATTACAAGTTGGTGACTTTAAACCGTTCATGCAGTAAGGCCTATTAAATGTACAGCTGTCTGATGTCCAGGACATTGCAATAATTGAAAAGTTCATGAGTGGGATATCGATACATTTTTGAGCAACTTCTAATGGGCGGAGGATAGTCGTCCCACCACAACCTCCCCATCATATTATTCCATAGCAGAGATTTTTTAAAAATTTATTTTTCAGAAAGCTTACAGCGTTTTATACTTATTACTATCACATATTAAGCAACTCTACGGCCAATTAAATGTTTTCGCAATTTAACTAGACACATAGTTACAGCTCTATAAGACAATATAATGAAAATACAACACACATAACAATTCCAGTTTTTACGTAAGAGAGTAAATATCGAGGAAAGGGATAGAGAAGCCACATTATGAATTTAATAGACATATTTAACTAATTAATAAAATAAAATGGTTAAATATAAATAGTCTTTTTCTTCTCTTTTTCTTGCTCGGCCTGGTTTGGTTCACTCCTGGACGTAGGCCTCTACCTTCTTCTTCCATATCTCTCCGTCAGCTGCTGCCCTCAGCCAGTTGGTTCCTGCTGCTTTCCTGCTGTCGTCCAGCCATTGCAATGGTGGTCTCCCTACGCCTCGCTTTGAGGCTCTTGGTCTCCACTAGACAAGCCTCTTCAGCCACCTCGCGTCATCCTGCTTTGCGTCGTGACCTGCCCAGCCCCTCTTCATCCTGGCGATGCGTTTCGTGACGTCAGTCACCCCGTGCGCCTTCGTATTTCTTCATTGCGCACTCTGTTGCGGAGACTGATAACCCGGCATTGCTCTATCCATGGACCTTCGGCATATTCTAAGGCGGTTGGCACTGCTCTTATCAAATAATATCGTAAAATAAATAATAAGTTAAGATAATGACAAAATGAAACAGTATAGGTAACATAAATAGATAAAAATAATAATATATTTATATTGTAATATATGTACATAATAATCATTACAAAATTTTACAGATGAAGAAATACGAATCAAGTCCGAAGGCAGTTAGTCGTGTTTTTAATCCCATCGAAGCAAGTATTTGATAATAAATTAAATATATCCTAACCTGGAATATTTAGGTTGTACTATCTAAGTGCTCTATTACCGTACATAATATTTTGGCCATAATTGGTATTGACCCTCGGTATATGAAATAACTCAGAAACCCTGGTTTTATTTTTTGTTAATATTAGGCTAATACCTACCAACTTTCTTAGGAAACTACGTTTCTAGACTCTCCGTTAATACGCCAGATACATAACTGCTTTGCATAGTTGCAGAGTGTTCTAACTCTTAATGTCTTACTCAAATTATTCGACACTCCAATTTCGACTGACGCCAGAGCCAATGCCTCCTGACGTCGGCTGCTTTATTTATCATTTCTCCTTTGTTCGCTCGTCAGTAAAGTATTCTGCGCCGAAAAAAAAGAAAAATAATAAGAGGAGGATATACAAACGGCCGCCATTACTCAAGGGCGGCCATTACGTCACTTGTCGCTCGTTATAAAATCATAATCATTTCGGGAGGCACCCCAGCGCCACCTTTTATCCACCGCATCGCAGTGCCGCTTAAGCCATTTCCCCGAGCCAGCAGCGGTAAGTACCCGCACGGGTAGAACCCACCACTTTTCATGTAGCCCACAATCACTCGCAATATTAAGCGACTACACTAAATTACACCCACATAAAAATGTTAGATGTCCTCCATTAATTTATTAATTCATTTACTAATTTCATACAGGTGTTATAAATAATAGAACAAGCAAATATATAAAAAAGAATAAAAAATAAAACTGCCGTCACTGAAAGTAAACTATTGAATTTATAATTATTTTTATTGTGTCAAAATCAATCAAAATCAAAATGTTTTTATTCACAATAGAATTTGTAAAAAGTTGCTTTGTGACATCAAAATATGAAATACAATTTATGCTTTAAATTGTAGATAATTTGTCATTCAGCTTACATTTCAAATAATTTATAGATACTGGATAGGTACATTATATAATCATGATATAATGTAATATTTAACAACAGAAATATTTTGAAACAATTTAAAATATAGGTACAGTTAGATTTTAAAATAGTCATAATTAACAACAATAGTCAAAAAGAAGAAAAGAAAAAAAACAATATACCTACATAGTTAACAATTTTTAATAAAATAAGAAAAGAATATTAAATCTCGATTTTATAATCATTCCAAAGTATCACTTATAAAATCATTAGTATCATTTATAAAATCTACTACTTTGTAGTAAGCCTTCTTACATAGAATATCTTTAATTTTACTTGACATAGAATATCTTTAAATTCCAGAGGACCCTGTATGTCCTCTGAAATTTTATTATAAAACTGTACACAGTTTCCCATGAAACATTTGCTTAGCTTACTTAGTCTAAATTTTGTCACTATATATTTATTTTTATTTCTAGTATTGTATTTGTGATTGTCACAGTTTTTTGAATAATGAGATATATTTTTTCGTGCATGCATAATGTTTTCAAATATGTATTGACTAGGTACAGTAAGAATGTTAATTTCTTTGAATAATTCTCCTAGGGAATCACGTCTGCACTCAAAGTTGTATATGGCTCTAACCGCCCGTTTTTGTAGAATAAAGATTGAGGGTATAATTGCAGCTTGTCCCCACAGTAAGATGCCGTAAGACATAATACTGTGGAAATAAGAGAAATATACTAGCCTCGCAGTATCAACATCGATAATTTGACGGATTTTCATAACAGCATATTGCGGCTGAACTAAGCCTTGTTGACAGTGTGGTAATGTGTGAATCCCATTTTAGTTTAGAATCCAACGTGATTCCTAAGAATACGGTCTGTTCTATGAAGTCTACTTTTTCTTTATTTAGAGTAACATTAAAGTTATTTCTGCTATTAGAAAGTGAAAATCGAATACCTTTAGTTTTATTTGAATTTAAAACCAGATTGTTAGGAGCAAACATGTCATGAATCTGTTCAAGAGCAATATTTATTTCGGTTTTTTTTTAAAGAAATATTTGTAACTTTTTGTATTTATCCTTATAGATAAATGTATATTTTCGAAATGTGCTCAACCAGACCTTTTTGACACTAAACACGGTATATTTATGTTAATTCATTGACATTTGGATGTTTAGGCAACTATTTACTTGATATTTGGGCAGTTAAGGTACCCTATGATACTTGGGGTGACATAATGATTCTAATAATAACACTCAGTTCTAAATCGTTTTAAGCGTTTAGAAGTTTTATTTGAATAGAGAAACAGAAGATATACATAGATGAACCCTGAACACATTACACTCCATTTTTGGTTGTCTTGTAAAAACGAATTTACTGCGTGAAGTTGGTAACACCTTTAAGTCTTACAAACTTCACGCAGTAAATTCGTTTTTATCTTATTTATAATGTCCAACAACCGCGATAGTCTTCGATTTTATATTCTTAGAGGTTTGTTTTATGTTTCTACCGATTTTGTTTAGCCGCTATTACGGCTTTGTTGTCATTTGCAAGTTAATATTTGACAGTCGCAGAGTTATCGATAACAATTCATTGTGGATCATCTCTAACACCGCAAGAGTGTATTGAACTTATTTAAATAATTAATCATTTGTGAATACGCGAAGAAAATTATATTCTTTTATGGTAATCTTGCTAAATCAACCATTCAACATATAATGAATTAAACTAAAACCTTAATCGATTTTTTTTTTAAATCTAGCCCTGTTATATAAATCAAAATGTGGGCAACGACGTACTGAACGTACAACAAAAAATATTGATGTAGTAATATACATCTGAAAAATAACATCTGGATACCTCTGTGAACAAGAATTAGGAATTTCTTCATTGTATTTGTTTAATCAATGAAGTTTTTTTCATTTTAAAAAAAAATGCATTTTTACTCGTATAAATTGCAATAGCCCAATAAAATTACCGCAAGAGCTATATGAAAATGACTATAAACGTTGACGAGATTGAAGTCACCGTGTTTCACAGTTTGTCATAAATGACCACCATATTCATGGAATAATTATGCTACAGGTTTAATCTTAAGTTTCTTAGGTTTGTAAATTTGTAACTGCAACATTGTAACTGGACAATTACTAAATAATAAAATAAATATTATGACATAACTACACCTGATTCGCATTTAGAAAAAATATTTTTCTTATAATCTAATATTATATAATCTCGAATGCAATAACTGTTAGTATTCACGTGGCGCGGATGCGTCTTTAGAAATTTGAGGAAATAAAATACTTGTATTATTTTGCATTTACTTATTTATTTAATTAAACAGGGCATATATATCCGTAATACAAATTATTGTTGGCAGGGACAAGTAATACCTCAATTAAACAACTTTTTTTTAGTTTGCCGCATCAAAAATAAGTTCATACGTCATGGAGAACAACCTCAGAATAAACGCCTGTAACTGAATTTTTAAAAAAAGTTCCGAAAATTAACCCCCTTCAAACAACCGGCACTACAACCGTAAACATGTTTTACGTCGGGCAGTAAATTCCAGCATGTTTTCAGGTTTCAGCAGCTGTCAATTGAATGAATTACTGGTGCGACTTTCAGGCGGCAGGTGCACAGCTATTCCGACATTTTAATAAAATCGCCTTCCTTACCAATATCGTCTGCACGCCATTTTGTACCTAATACCGATCGGGCGTGTTGTTTTATTTATTTACAAAAGCTACACGCATACTTGCAAGCAAAAAGTTTCCCTCTTTTGTTTGGACGAAACGTTGCCATTTGGCATACAAAAAGGGCAAGCGCTGGAGTGGGTTGTTTAAAATTTTGGCAGTTATAAACAGAGCCTCGAGTGGTGTTTATGGGACGATGCGCCATCGAGAAATGCACGTTGGTAAACACTGCAAGCCGCCAAATCTGTAAACAAAGAAGGAAATATATTAAAAATGGATTAACGTCGATCGAGGACTGCGAAATGTTGATGTTTTATAATTCTATATATTATAAGAAATTTGTTATGGAAATTTTGAATAAAAAATCGCCGACTCATCAAAATAAACTACTGTGTATTTTGATAATATTAGGATAATATTATATTAATATTATTAAGATAATGTTATATTATATTATCAAGATAATATTATATTATTTAATTTTAAAGATATTATTATATAATAATTTATTATATTATTATATTTTCGATTTAAACGATTGATAAACATATATAAAATTAAATAAACGATAAACATAGATAGAAACAAATGGCAGTGCTTATTGGTGCGTTACTAGACTGCGGCCACTAAAATGGATATCATTCCTGGAATTTCGGTATAACATGCTCATGTATGTACGAAACCAACACATACAAGCGTGGACTCCAGAATAAAACCTAAATGTACCTAATAACTACATTACAAGCGTTGGCGCAGGCGCGGCGATTGGCGCTGCTGCACAATGTGTTTATTATGAGACGCCGGCGCCGGCTCCTTTGAACATTTTTACCTTGTTTTTTAGTGGACCGGCTGAGGAGGAAGCAGCCGTCGAGGTAAGGCGATACTGCAACATCTACGCTTGCATCGACGATGCCATTGCATTATAACAGATTAGCAACCGGTTCATAATGGATATATAGACGCGTCCCACGATCGGTAATTCTAGGATTCGGTTTGATTCATAAGATCTCCTATATTTATTTTTTAGACAACTTTCTGTATATAACAATTGTATGTAACAGTATATTATAAACTAAAGCCAGTATCATCAGCACAGTTTTTGGGCTTCACGATAGACAATGAGCTGATCTAGTTCTTGCATGTTAATGGCTTATGCGACAGCCTAGGTTGTTCTGGACTTTATCAAACTACCGCTTTTATTATTTTAT
The DNA here is from genome assembly GCA_944548615.1 of Micropterix aruncella. Lineage (NCBI taxonomy): Eukaryota > Metazoa > Arthropoda > Insecta > Lepidoptera > Micropterigidae > Micropterix > Micropterix aruncella. The sequence continues at coordinate 16,964,139 of OX155955.1, read as the reverse complement.
AAAATTTAGCAATGAAAGTGTTATATTTAAAAAATAAAGAGTATAAATAATAATATTTTTATTTTTTTTTTCAAATCCGATTAAATGACATTTGTGTGGATTTTATCACCTCACTAGATTGTTTGTTGGTTCTGGGGTGATATTATTAAAAACATAGTGCTTTCACTTATATCTTTTTTTAAAACTTTATTCACTGAAATCGCCTAATCATTCCTACATACTGAAAGAGATTTATTTAAATGAATAACTAACTACTGACTAATAATAAATATAAAAACATATTAAAAAATAAAAAGTTAAATTGAACAATAATTTAAATATATTAAAAAAGTTTTTAATATGCACATATAGCTCATTATTATTATCAGCCTATAATTTGAAATCTAATTATTTAGTATAATCATATTAATTTGAATCAAATACAGTAAAAAAAATACATATTTTCAAATATACAAAATATTATAGCCTACGTCAGGATCTGAGTTGCTCCGCTGATTAAACTCTGCTTTTTAGCCTCCGCCAAGAAAGATAAATAATCATACAGACGCGCTCCCACAAAATATTATAATTATTAATAATATTATACCAGGATGTATTAAAATATTTATTAATAGATTTTTGAAATACGTAAAATATAAGCCAAAATGAAGTAGTAATCGAATAAAAATTCGTTAGATTAATTTATTTCATGATATTTCAGCAAAAAATCAGTCGGGCGCAAATCCAAAACTTCGATCTATGATAAGCCATTTTGACGAGTCCTTGGTAAGTATAGAATACATTATTATAGAGTTAAGTTAATACTTCGGCTTTAAATCATACCCGTGGGTTTGTCAAGCGGTAGGGTCATCCTTTACACTGCAGGCTAATTTTCTTTGACTTTTACAATTTCTTTCGCGAAAAATACATTATTTAATAGGATATAAATAAGAGCAACTCTAAGACACTAGATAATATTTGTTATTTTTACATTTTTACTCTACGTTTGGCGATAAAAAAATAATGGGTGAAAATGTAAGACCAGTAGAAGCATTTTTGTAGGTTTCACTTTTTTGACGACGAATTTTTTTATAGTACGAGTATTTAGGAGTTTTACAAAATGAGACTTTAATCAAAGGGCTTTTAACCCATATCTAATTATTTGTATGTAAATTAAGTAAGCGAAAGGTGAGCCAAAGGAATATAGATTTCTAAGATATTTTTATTTTATTCATTAAAAATCTGTCGCTGCATTTGCAAAAGACACATAGTGCGATTTTATCAATTACATTTTACCTTCACAATTGAAACATAATATGCAATGGCGTGCATCTGCCACTTTGGTATTTACCTATATTTGTCATACTACAAATTGGTATAATTATAAATATTACCACGTAGTGTGTGTGGTACTTAAATGATCGGGTCTTTAAGTATAATAGTAGTTTTTAATTTAAAATTGTAGTCAACAAAAAAATGAAACAACGACACATCATAGTGTTTGTTTAAATATATATAATAGGATGTTAGAAACCTAGAAGTAGCGACTGTATCTAAACAAAATTGGTAGTCGGAATTGCACAGGGATTGAAATCATGAATTGAAGAAAGAGGCATTGTAAATTCGATACGTTTTCTTTGTTTGTCACTAGTTAACCTGAAATTTCTCTGAATACGTTTCAAATTCATGAGAAAATAATTTGTAAAATAGCTGAAAATGTGAGATTGCATGAGTGATGTTTTCGAGTTTACATGGGGCCGACTCTTAAGCTTTTCAACGTGTCATTATAGTGAAATGCTTAAGGCTCTATGCTTTACCAAGATATGACAAGAATGTAAAATGCTTTAGCAAAGTAGGGACACACCATGGGTGTTAATATTTATTAATAAATTGTAACCTGTGGTGCTGCGTAGTGAGATAGTGGAGGATTGATAGACCAACGCGGATAACAAACTATCTAGTAGAGCGATACAATATAAGATGCAATAACTAGGCGAGGAAACCAGCAGCTTTCCCGAAATGACATTGTGGCACCATATGCAAACTGACACAGCTTTTATATCAAGGTCACCTCCTACTACTTGAGTATACTGCCCTGTCTAGTATAACTCGAGTCAAGTCTGATATGTTTGGGTCATTTTATTCACTACTGTTACATTTACAATCAAAACTATCGTCGTCCCGTATATTAGTCTCTGTCCGCCCATGTCGCCACTAGATCTGAAAGCCTGTTTGGGGATTTATAGAAATAAACGATCGGTGTTACATATGCAATGGAGATAAATGTTTTCCATTAGCGAGTCGGGCAGAGTCGCTTACCTGAAGAGTGGCTCGTCCTGCGTCTTCGTACGTGACTCGTCCAGAATGGGAGCTTTTAGCCCCCAGACTGCATGATAAATTGGACTCAAAGAGTTGTCGTATCGCGGGGCTAAGTCATGAAGGCCTCAATGTGATCATTTAGTAAATGATTCTGAAGAGATTACAGTTGTATCTCATAATAATAATGACGACGAAAAGTAGCAAGCTTAAAAATATTGCATATATTAGTCGATAGCTGTCCGGTTAAGCTTCGCGCGGGAAGAGATTTAAATTTATTGTTTTTAAATAAAGATTCGATCTCCAACAAAATTTTAGTCGAATTCCTGGAATAGACATTGGGTACTCGCAAACGTAAAAATTACAATTACATTCGTATGCAAATGGTAAATTTACCACTCTGAAACATGTCACAAAATACTATAGGTAATAGTATACAAACTATTGTAGATAACAGTTAGTTATTATAACCTTTTTGCTTGCTACTAGTTTAATTACCTTAACTATTTTAAAGACAAGTAGTAAATCTAATGAGTTCAGTATAGTATTTGAATAAAATACAATATAATAACCGTGAAGTATTAGAATCAGATCATATAAATTGTTGATTATTTTAAAAAATTAACAATTGAAATGTTAAGAAAAATCCTAATAATAGTATCAAAAAAAGTTTAAAATATTTTAAAAAATTAATATAATCATTAGAAACCCCTTTTTATAGGTATTTTTTTTATTACTCTTGCTTTGTGTAATATGAAAGCAATATAGTTCATAAATAATCCATGAATACTTATATAAAACTATCATTTAAATTAGTACAATGTTAGAAACAACATGCCCTCGAATTCGGTCAGATTTTAGAAAGTGTGGCCTATCAGAATTTCCTTAACGTTTTTGTTTTATTTTACGTTCTCCAGATGTTTCAACGTCCTCTAAATGGTCCTCTAATTGGTAAGTTTAAAAATTATTCAGCCCTCTCTTTTAGTATATTGGTGGTATTACACGCAAACCTTTATCAATAAGCATTCGATTCTAATGAACAGTGAAGACCGCATCGAAATCCGTGCAGTGGTTTTTGAGTATTTTGATATCAAACAGACAGACATTCATTTTTTAGGGGTTTTGCTTGATAATTTGCATTTAGATGAGTAGTAATAGGTATTAAGAAAAGATTATAATAACTCTAATGATTTAAAAGTATGTGCTAAGGTGGGCTTGTTTTCAAATAAATTTTATATACTTAGTGTGTTATAAAGTAATAATAAAATCTGATTCAATTTAATGTGTCAAATCAATTTAAAATTACAAATTATGTGCATGTAACAGAAATAAAATTATAATTATGTGCAGGCAACAGAAATAAAATTACAATTATGTGCTGGTAATAGAAATTTTGTGTATATTTTAGACATTAAATATACTATTATGAGTAATTCAAATTTGTTGCTTGGTGGAACCTACAACGGTCAAGCCAATTAAAATATTGTCCTTGTGCTCGCCTTTGATCAAACAACTCGTAAAACAAGCTTTGAAAACGCCCATTCGCTTGCTTGTGAGATGTAGTCAGATATACAATATACCTACAGGATGATGCTTAATTCCCCCTCCGCCTCCTGGAAAATTTAGCATATGTTTCTTACTCGACATGACCATACTTAAATAAAATAGGTTACCTATATGCTTTAATAGTTAGTAGTTGATACTTAACACCTAATATTTCAACCTATTATTTCAACCTAAATGACAAAAATATTAGAAATGAAATATATTAAAAATAATATTAAAAATGACTCTTTAGTGAATAAAATAAATAGTTGTACAAGGGCGAGCTTATCATTTTCAGGCAATCTCTTACACGCAACCATAGTATTGATTTGAGAGTTGCCTGGTTGTTATGCCACAATAAAATGGAGTGATCCAGAAAAAAATGTCTATTATGCGTATTTCCATTATATTACAATGCAATTGTTAGATTCTCCCGCCACAAGATACAACTGACAACTGGCAGTCAGCTTACTGTTAACAACAAACTTTATGTATATATGCGTGTAGTAGCAGATTTCTGCCTCATTCGCTCGTCTATGTGATACGTTTAACTGATAATATGTAGCTATTTATTCGTAGAGTTATACGAGTAGAGTGATATAAGTCTTCTTATTTACGAGTCGATATTAACTATGAGTAGAGTGATATAAGAAAGTCATTGAAAAAAGTTTTCGTTTGAAGGAATAATGAAATTTGATATTTGGACTCTGAAGCCCGGCATGAGAGATAGAGTTAAGGCGAATACAACTGTTTAACATTTCAAGACTTAACTATTCGCACCGATCGGAAGAATCTACTAATTACATAGAATGAGAAAAAAAAATAAAACTCATTTTTAAGGCAAAGACGAAGAAATCAAAAATTTTAAAAGGGAAAAATGAAAAACAACGTTATTGCGATGTCACAACATGTAACGTCCACTCATCCATTCACGGAAAAGCAAATTTTCATTTTACCTGTCTTTCCTAAATTCGAAGCATCCTCTATAGCGCAACGATAATACGTCGTTTTTAATTACCTGAGTAGCCCTCAATTTTTGCTGAGTGATGCTGTCCCCTTTCCTTGTTTTCAAGGGGTATACGTTCGTTTCGTTTCCCTGAAGGGCTCTCGTAAATACAAACAAACAAATACGGCTATTGCTTACTGTCGTTATGATTTTTTTACCTTTTTTGGTAATTTACATGTTGTCTAATATTGTTATATTTACTAGACGTAAAGATGATCATAATTGCGTTTATAAAAAAGTGGCTCATCGGTGGAAAATCAAGCAATCAGTGTTTTAACCTAGGTTTATTCATCATTATCATCATTACCGCTTTGAGCTTGGCAATTTCCCATGAGCTTGGCAATATCCCGTTATGACACCAGGAATAAAGCCTATTACCGCCTACCGATCATACCACGTACGGCCAAGTTCCAGGCGACTAGTCTCTACATAGTGCTTAAACTTTTTGGTAAATTGCCTGATGAATTAAAGGCTATTAAAACATTGGTATTTTAAAAAGCGTATCGGTGTATATATGCGCATAAAAATACTTTGAAAACTACATCCTATGCACTGATGTAATTTAATGTAGGTACTATTTTTTATTGTCAATCGTTATATTATTTTATTTTTTGGTAATTGGAATAATTTTGGAGTAATTAACATTAAATCATTGTCAAACCATCAATCTTTGTTAAAGTGAGTACTTAATTTAAGATTATTGTAATGTACTTGGCTATTCCTACCCAGTTGTGAAGTACCTAGTAATAAAAACAAATATGCCTGTATTCTGTATGGCTCTTTCTGGACATAGGCCTCCTCCATTGTCATAAACTATAGTCGAGCTTGAGCCTTCCTCGTCCAGTCTTGTCCTCAATATTGTCTGATATCTATCATTTAGTGCATAATTGGACGGCTATGCTGTCTCATATTCAGATATTTTCTCCATTCTAGTATGGTCATGGTCTACCGACTATGTTTGATTCTGGCAATGTTTCCAGCGAATCTCTCCTTGCAACATGTTTTGATCTTACTGCATCGTCATCTTGCTCCAGATCGAGGATAATATGAGGTTATCCCATATTAATAAATTGTATTTAACTTTATATCTGCATATGTGATGTTTTGCTTATGGAATAAAAATGCCTCTATAGTATTTATGGCGTTTTTAGGAAAATGCGCAAAGATTAATTTCTTAAAGATTTATTAAATCAGGTAATTCGACGGATATAATACGTTTTGAAACAAACCTTATATTTGAAAAATGTTCACCTGGTCCTGCTACGTTATGAACGTTTACGGAAATTGATGTAATTTATCCTTTTCAATTGATATCGACAAAAAAAATCGGCATGAACTGGATTTGTGACTGTTTCTTCTTCACCTCGTCTATTATCCTACAAATAGAGGAAGCCGCAATTGTTTAACATTTAAACTGGTCAATAAATAACTAAAAACGTGATGTGAAAGTAATTGAACATGACATTCTTGACGTCCGCTGCTTTATTGCGGCATGCAGCAGCCGATTATAAAAAAGATATATTTATACTCGTACTTAGCTCCCACTAGTACAGGCGCGATAAAGCGACGATAACTCAGCGCATGAAAAGGATACACGAATAATTTACGAGTTACAAAGTGACATTTGCTTCCAGAGGAAGAGCCCTATCAGTAGAGGCCACCTACACTTTCCTGTAATATCGCTGCACTTCATTATGTTTGATATTGAGTACTTATTTAAAGTAAAATTTAAAATGAAGACACTTTAATTATTTTCATCGATTTGTCATTTACAAATGGATCGGAATTTCGTATTTTAACAAAAATAATGAATATGCAGAAATGTTAACAAGATGATGTTAATCATATTTATTTATTCTTACAAATTGTATTTCAAATTTAATATAGTTGAAATATTTGGTAAAATACACCATTTTCATAAACATAAAGGCAGTAAAACACCAATCATAAACATTAAACGGTAGTTGTCCTAATAAAAATACTTTTCTATTTATGATAATAGCTTTACATTGTTTTTGTAGTCGGCCGTTAAATAATTCGATATATTAAAATAAAATCAAATAATTATTCATGGTGACGCGGTGTTTTGCTAGTTTTTGTGCTATTTATTTTTTGTGCTGCGTTATTATAATATGTAATACACCGTGTGTTACTAAACCACGCAACATATTTCTACAAAAAAAAATGAGACATCACGAAAGCTTTCCTTCAAGGGTTATCTCTGCATCTAAAACTGAAGAAGAGAAATGTTAAATTGAAGAATATCGCGGTTGGTTGACGTTACCGCGTGAAGTGAGTTGCACCCGACTTTTCGACCATGTTTGGAGCAGTCGTTGTAAAGGGTAGACTGAAGTGCTGTCAATCGTCATCTGTTGTTCTTCGGGTAGACGAAAACTGTTGCTGTTACTACGCAGATTATAGCGTCGCGCACACAACACTCACTGTATCTTGTGTTTCCGCCTTGCGCTATGCGTTGGGCATTGAGAACATTTTAAGAAGAGGGTTCCACGTAGTAGAGTTTGAAACCGTCGCCGCGTCGTCTCTTGAGTTTCGGGATCCTTCTTATTTCAATGGCGTCCCGAATCATGTCGGGACAGTGAAATTGTTTTTTGGATATTACAATAGGATTTTGAAGCTGCACCCAGTTGCTAATTCCGCTATCCAATATGTGTTGGATATTGGATATATTCAACATGTTTTTTAAAAATATTTCTTCATTTGTGGAAAAATCTAAATGTATCCTAAAAAATCTTATGCAGCCAACGTGCCAAAAGAGTCACTTGTTTCCCATCTTGTGAAATGTTAAAAGACGGTCCAATTAACACGATCTGGGCGCCACTTTAAATCTATTCGCACTGCGAAGCGCACTGAGAGACACAGAGGAGAAAGCTTGAAAGAAATTCTCGCCGCGTTTGTGCTTGGCTACCCAGCGAACGCTCGGACTCAGATAAAAATATCCGACTCTCAAAGGAAGTGTAGAGAGAAAAAACTTTACAGCGATACAGCGTAATCATATTAGGGACATAATACCGATCCGTCTTACACAAAGGCCGGGCTCCCCCTCCTCCTGCAGCTCGGCGTGGCTAGGGCGTCTACGGTCGCCGCCGGTGGCGGGGTTTCGTTTCACTGAAATAATGCCCCGGCTAATAAGACGATACCGTAAAGAATAAATTAATTATTTACCAGCGGCGCTGGGCGCTGCTTGCTCTGTCGACGGCACGCAAAGACGGGCCGACGTCGCTTTGGCCGAGGGAAGTGACGCGAGAGAGACGACGCGACGGGCCGGGGAGCCGAACACTCGCACCGAAAACCTTACAACTAGAGTTGTAAACTACAACGGGCGAGCCCTTCACCTCAGGAAGTTTTAACGATTAGTCGTTTTGTCTCCCTGAAGTGAGCGCAGAAGACTTGGGACGAAAACAGTCCACTGTCTAGTTACGCCACTTGCCCGTCAGAGGCCAATGCCTCACGGCGAGGCACCGAACTTTTACGGTGCCCAGCGGGCAGCCTCGCCCTCTGAATACCAGTTTGAAAGGATATCTCCTTCTGGAATTAACCATCAGGATACCTCCTACCTCCTGAGTGGTTACGGGATCGAGGTCGCTTGCGTGGTTCTCTCCCTTACGTAGCGGTGATATGGTGTTTAACGAAACTATCGCAGACCACGGCATCCTTTGCCCGGCTGTTCACCAGGGATCGGGTGGCCGAATAGTTTTCAAGAGCAGTTGCGGTTAAAAACTACTCCAGCTCTATAGGAAACATTACTGTTTTCAGACTCCCACGGATGTTAATTGGAATGCACAATCGATTGGCTGACGTCGCACGGTACGCAGGAGCGCCTGAAGGTTGACTGACTTCTGGGGTAGACTGGCCCTCAGGCCAGAGTCATAACCGGGATTGCACTTCTTCGTGGAGGCCGCCGAATGGGTTCGCCGAAACCCATTCGGCGGCCCTATAATTACAACTGAGTCTTAGTGGCCAATCTGCAACAGGGCCCATTAGCTCCCTAAAATTAGATGAACACCTGCGTCGTGTGACAGAGATACGGCGACAGCCTAGCTTACTTCAACGAATAATCAGTGATGATAATCGGTTAATTTTTTTGGAGCTAAGCGATAGCGGCCGCTTAGTATGCCCACTCGAAATCATAGTTCATCAACCTTTTTACAGCAATTAGGCTAAGGAGCTAAAGACAGCCATCAGCGGCGAAAGCGTCTCGGTCCAGCGCAATAACTCAGTGTAATGTTTATTTTAATCGTGAACTATGTCTAGTGAACTAGGTCTTTCTGGCTTGTAGCTTGAAAGCTATTTTTTGCCTGAGATTTTTCTGTGAATAAACGGCCAGGTTGGGCATACTCCATTGGAGCTGTTTTGACTCGTGTGTACCTCTTGTATCCTATTCTGACTGACGGGAAAGGGGCTATATAATTGAACCTAAATGGCAGTGTGTGATTTTGGTCAGCCCAATGCATGATGACTCCCATCCAATGCCTCGAAGATGGAGCTACTTTGGATGGTCTTATTGAACTCTGCCTGCAGCTATATCTTGAAGTTTGTAGGCAGTTGTCATCTGCAATGCGCCTGTCGAGCGCATCTGAGCCGCTCAGATACGCCCTCTTCGGGCGTATCTGAGCGGTTGTGCAGTCGATGCAACAAGTTTCTGCAGAAAAGTTATTTTTGATCGCTTACATTCTGCATAACGATAGGAAGATACAATATTTTCATGCGACATTTAAAGTGTTCAAAGCAATCTATCCGATTTCTTTGTATCGGAACATAATTGGCTGGGTCTCAGAAATTTTACATTCTCTCTCTGCAATCATTTACCAGAACATTTGATAATGATATATTATTGATAATGATAAATATTGATATCTTTACAACATTTTTCTTGCGAATCAGATTAGTTGAGACTTGTGTAGATTTTATCACCCCTCTATATTTTATGTCGGTTTTGGAGTGATAGTGGGCCCAATTGCGTTTCTTCGGCGGTTTAAAATAAAGTAAAAAAAGCGTTAAATTTATTACAAAATTCGTAATAACAATTTTAAGTCACATTGGTATTGCGATTCATGTCAGATTTTGGTGCTACCTTGTTTAATGAATTTTGTATTAAATTTATTTCAATCTCGCAGAAACGCTATTCCGTTTCTCAAAATTTGACAGTTATCCGAATAAAAACCGGCTTGAACGTGACAATTTTAAAACGCGCGTTTTCGGTGCGACTTAGTGGGTGACGTTTGTGTTTTTACGTACGAATTTGCTGTTTTTGCTGTTACTGTTGAAATGTTCCCGTATGTTGGGATATTACAAAGGAGGTCGAATGAATAGCGACAACGGTACGTACTTAAGTGTATTATACATTTCATTTTCGAACAAAATTCGTCTTCCGTCATAACCTGTAAATTATATGTTGCCTTTTAGTACGAGAAGGTGGTTAGAACACCGCCACATCAGATATCATTCAGATTAAAAGAAATGCCAAACAAACCTGCTAACCAGCCGCGCGCGAAAAATAGATTCAGGGCGCCGATTTTGACGTTTCGAAAAACCTGTGTTGCTGGCTTTTTCGTACATTACCATAGACACAGAACGAACTCGCAGATTTTGTTACGTGTGTTAAATCTGACAGCAACGCGATAGCTATTATTTTAATGCCAGCACTAATCCTACTTATTTTTAAAGCGACTTAATTTTAACTCAATAGAAACGCAATTGGACCCAGTACGTACTTAAAACATAGTGACTTAAATCTTCAGATTGTTTATACCATCCTAAAAAACTAAAAGACATTAAGTTGAATTAATAACTAACTAACCAACTAATATAGGTCGGGATAAATATAGATAATAAAATATGTATATAGGTAAATAAATAAATCTCTATATAAATAAACAAATAAATTATTTAAACATGTCTATAAGGCTCCTTATAATGCACATATAGCTTATTATTAAGAACCAAACTATTTCGTTTAGTCATAATAATATTATTGTATTTTAAATTTAGTCAAGTGAATTCATACAATATCAAGTGTCAAATATAAAAAAAATATACCAAATATCAGGTCAGTTAATGAGTTACCATCTCGGGTTGCGATGTTATTTAACGTTCCCCTCATTCACATAAACCACGTAAACCCTTACTTTAAAACAAACATTAGAAAACAATGCCAACTCTTAACTAAATCCGTATCAAGTTTGAAATCTTATTAACCGGACAATTTGCCAAGCGAAAACTTGCGCCCGGTAATCGCTTAAATAAATATCCGCCGTCGACTGCGGCTTAAAATGTTAACTTTGCCGAATTCGGTTTAGGTCAAGACGGCTCAAAGAGCCAAACTGCTGGTCAACATCTTGGAGATTACGGGCTGACTTATACGGCGGATTCGCATAGAGGGGGTCCTTATTTGTCGACAGTTGGTCCGTATACACGAAAGGGCGGACGGACGTGCCACTCGGACGGAGAAAGTTGCCTCAAAGGACTTGAATGCTCCAAATTGACTTCAAACGCTTTTCCAACAGCTGTGGAATTCAACCTTAATTTAAAGGAGGATTATTACTAAAGATAGTAAAACATGATTAAATTTTAATCTCAATGGTACCTACTGAGGATGAGGAAAATTGACTTATCGAGATGAAAAATCTCACTTACATCTCATTTCCAACTTGGAGACCGCCGCACAGAACAATGCGCCGGTGCTCAGCTGAAACCGCTGGCGTACATTTTGCAGCCATGATATCATTGGCGTCATCTTGTCTTGATTATCCCCTGGGTTATTATTTTCAGGACTTCGTATTTGGCGTTGCGCATTATTTGGCCCAAATATTCAAGCTTGCGACTCTTCATGGTTTCGAGTACCTCTGTGCCTTTTTTATTTAGTCTTTGAAGGACTGTTGTATTTCGATCCTTCTGCACCCACGATATTTTGAGCATTCTCCGATACAACGATATCTCAAATGCTTCAAGGCGCTTGACCAACCTTTCTGTGAGTGTCCAGGCCTCAGATCCATATAGGAGGACGGAGAATACATAGCATTTTGCTATACGTGTGCTTAGATTGAGGACTTTCTCCATTTTTCAAAGGCTCTACAGGCATGCTCAATAGTGCTCAATTCAGCATTTATTTTTCAGACTGCGGCCACTTTTATCGTTGACTATGACACCCATATATTTGTATCAGATCACTCTTTCAACTTCTGTACCGTCGATTTTGATGGAGGAGTTTGACTACGGTGTTCAACTTACTACTATGTATTTTGTCTTTTTGGCGTTGATGTTAATGCCGTATAACGTACTCGCTACGGTGACGATGTCCACGTGTTTCTGCAAACTCTGCCTGGTGTCAGCTATCAAGATGGTGTCATCAGCATATCTGATATTGTTAATGACATGATTCCCTCCGAGACATCGTGCAGAGCTGCCGAAAAGATGGCCTCGGCATATATATTGAACAGCAGACTAAAACGCACACCACCTTATTCTAAATTATTTAAATTCATATATTCCTGCATGTAGTCAACGCTATCATATTAGTACCTACTAAAACATTTAGTCATCGCCGAAAATACCTACATTTCTGCTAGTTTGCAATTATTACCTGTTGGCAACGGCCGCGCGGGACCTTCTATCCAAAGAGACCTTGTGTGAATAGTGCCTAATATCTAGCTCCAGAACTACATAAATTTTCTTAAACAAAGTGCGTCATTAGATGCCGAATAGCAGAAAGTATTTCCATCTCTTTTCATTTCCTTCTCATCACTATAAGTAATAAACGGCTATTGTAGTTTGGGCGCCCTGGAACGGAGAAAGAATTGTCAATTGTGGTTTAATTTGTTAGAAATATTTTATCTATGAAAGACGTTATCTTTTAATATTATATTATAATTATTTTATTATTAGTAATTTAGTCTTTAATATGTTGTAAATATATTGAGTTTTTTTAAACTACCTATTCTCTAATCTTTAATCTCTAGTAATAAACTTCTAACGCCTTCTCGCAATCTTAAATATGTCTCAAATCTCACATCTAGGCACAAGCGTAAGCCTAGTTAGATGTTTGACGTGCCTCGGGTTGCATGGGATTAGGATGAATCAATTTGTCACTTTATATAATCAGGAAATCATTATTTTATCATTTTGTCTTATCTAGATAAGACATCTAAAATTAATGAAATAAAATAAGTAAATAAATAAAAATAAATGAAATCAAGTAAAAGTACAGTTCATTAGCCAAAGTATAAAAAAAAGTTCAATATATCAGGACTTCCGATGAAAAACATAATTATTCATGTATTGCTTTATTGTAATTTTCGAAAGTTTGCGTATTCACAGGGGTTGTGCTTGCCGTTAAAATTTCTAGGTCCGACGTAAACAAAGACGGAAGTCCGAAATGTTGATAATAGCTGTGTTTATCGGCACCTCCAGGAGGGAGAATGGGCACTAGGTACGAGAGGGCAAGCGGGTTGAAGAGGGGGAGGGGAGAGGGGTAGAGGGGCCGCATTCAGAGGAAATTACTTAAGACTTGAATCGGCCAGCCGGAGCTCCGCTATACTGCCAAGATGGTGAAGATTTACAAACGCTAGATCGATTTAGTTTTCAACCAGTCAGTAGTAAGCTTTTGAAGAATGATCCATTGAAATCACCGCAATTCAAAACGTTATCACAACTTTAGGTTAATATGTTTTGAATACGATTTCCAGCTTCAACAACAGTTTAAACGTTAGTTTAATAATCAAGCCTGTTTAAATACTAATTTAAAGTCTTGCGATACTCAAACATTGCAAATTGAAATTGTGTTTCCAAATAGTCGATTGGAAAGGAATATTTTCGAATTTTGGGAAGTATAAAATAAGGTCTTAAAGCGCCCATACTACATAAAGCAGGCACTCTCGTATATTTAAAAAAAATGGCGCCCTATCGTACCGCGTCGGTAAATCCCCAGCCCTCAGCTTGCGGCAGTCATCCTGTTCGCCTGCGAGCACGCGGTGAAAGCTGCGCAAAAATGTTTATATTGATTTTTTAACTAAATTGCGAGGTATGGTACTTTATTTGTGTATATTCTATGTTATAATCTCAACTCATTTGTTATTGAGTGTTAATCTAGTCGTGATTTGGTGGTATTAACTTTCTCTTGTCACAAACTTTTACGGTTACTTCTTGATGGCCATTACTTAATGCGTGACCACTTTAGCCCCCCCTTCGGGCAAAGAGGGCATTCGTGGGAGTTCGGTATTTTACCTTACATTTGATTTGATTTTAGCGTTTTGGATTTTTTTACCAGACAATATTCAAAAGACTATCAAGTTTCTCAAGGTAAAAATTTTGGTACTGTATGTCAATCATAATAAAAATAATAATAATGAGATGCCCGATTTAGGCCCCCTTACCTTAGGCCCCCTTACCTTAGATTTACTTAGGTAAATCTTACAAAGGTGATATGAATTTATCGGTACCCCAGATGCGTAGCATACGCAACCCTGACACGGGGCCAAATTGTATAAGGTGTTTAAAGTTTCAGCGGCTTAACGGCCGGCCGGCTCTTAGGTAAACTAACCGTATCTTCGGGCTTAGCGCAAGTTAGCGCAAGTCGTGGGGCGGCCGCGCGAGGGCGGCGGGTGGCGGGCGGCTGCGAAATTAACGCAAAGTGGTACGGTCAGTTTAATTATCGCCGCCGTACTCTCCGTCGTGCCACGCAATTAAGATTATTAGCTTTGAATGCCGAGCTAAAGATTGATTTGGGCCGGCCGCGCCGCACCGTCCACCTAATGAATACCTCCCGCGTCCTCTTTCACTCCGGCCACGGTTCGCAAACTTAAACTGAGTTAGCGCAACTTTAAACCGACTGCCTGAGCGCACTTTGATTTGTGCGTCTTTTGCCCGGCGGCCGCTGTCGTCGATAGTGGTTTAGCAATTAGGAGTAATTCATTTCAGAGTTACAATCTGCCGCTGAGGAAAATTGAAATCCGTCAATATTGACTTGATTGCGAGGGTAAAATGAAAGGTATAATGGTAACAGAGCAGTTTATAACGTTAAAACGTTGAAGATACCTATATCCTCATGTTGGTACACAAGTGTAATTTGAGTTTTTGTACGTCAAAGATGTATCAATTTTTGTATTTTGTTGTCTATAATTCTCTCTGTCTCAGAAGAGAAATGCTGACCATGTCCTATATTTTTAATCTGATTCAAGTTAAACTGATTACCCTAGCTTATTAGCTAATGTGGATCGTTTCGTGCCTATAACTTATCTTCTTGCTCGATCGCACCATCTCGTAGTTGAGCCGTTATATTGAACGACTTGTTAGAGCGTGCTTTGTGGCGAATTAATGACATTAACTTGATGGCCCCAGATTTCGATATTTTTATCGCCAACCCGTTTCCACCAATCTGTGTAAATGACAGGATATTAATTATTTATTATTATATTTATAATAACTAGTATTTTACGAGATATTTTATTTCTATAGTTACTAGTCGATATCTTTATTATATTAAATATCTCAATGCGTTGTTTTTTTCTATATTGTTGAATATTAATAAGTGAAGAATCAAATAAATAAAATATGAAATAATAATTATTATTATGTGATGGGTGTCCGAAAAACTTCAGCTCTGTACGAGTGTAAGGACACAATATCCAATCGATATCGATTTTAATAGGTAATTCAATGGTTTACTAGTTTGATGCGAAATGCATGCTTTATTTTTCTATCGTATCGTTCCAATGTAAGGAGTTAAAAATCAGTTTTGTGGTGTGCCCACCACAAAATTTAGTTTAAAAATTGTTCGAATTTAACCACCAATCGAGTTTAAAATGAAAGTTTTAAAATAAAATAGGTTTATATAAATGCAATTTAAAAAGACATTCATTATATTTTGGGAATTACTTTTAACATAACTACAGATAATTACGGTTTCAAATAATAATATAATTATTATATCATCAATTTCATTATTTTCAATTTGCAATTCACATTATTCCGCAATTAAATTGACAACATGTACGATTAAAATGTCACAGACAAAAATTCAGTAACAAAAAACTCATAAAATGATATGCCAATAACTGTTGCCAGTGATACACTATGTTAATGTTACCTAACTAGGCTGTAGCCTGTTCTAAGGCGGACATTTACGTGTTTATAAATATGTGTGTAACCTATATAAAACTAAGTGAAAAAAAGGGAATAATAAATTTGAAAGAATGTATACACTAATAGTTATTATAAATCCTTATTAGCTGGGCAATCAAATTAAAATTGAAGACATAACTTTATTTACCATAATCATAATAAATAAATAATTAATATTATATTTGTATTAAAAAATACGGCTGCTCATGACCGCTCTCTTGGAATATCAAACACAGGCCTAGGCCAGTAAAATCCACAAGGACCTGTACTTTTTTACTGTGAGCTAATGGGCCTTGTTGTAGTTGGCCACGAAGACCCATTTGTTCAGGGTCGGTCACACTCACGGGTCAACACGCATCCGACGGCCTCCACGCATGAAGTGCGAGCCCGGGCACGACTCTGGCCTGAGGGCTAGTTTCCCCCAGGAGTCGAATCTTCTGCCGCTTGCGACGCCGACGGTTTGCACACCGTACGGCGTCAGCCAATCGATTGTGCACTCCGACTAATAGCCGGGGGAGTCTGGGAACAGTAATGTTTCCTATAGAGCGGGGGTGGTTGTTAACTTTATGGCAACTACTCTTGAAACGACCATTCGGCCACCCGGTCCCGGGTGAACGAGCCGAACAAAGAATGCCATGGTCCACGATAAATTCGGCTGACACCGCTTCATAAGGGAGAGGTCCGCGCAAGCGACCTCAATCCTGTAACCAGTCAAGAGGTAGGAGGAATCCTGAAGGTTAATTCCAGACGAAGATATCCTTCTAAACTGGTAGTCAGGCGGCGAGGCTGCCCGCTGGTTACCTTTCCCAGTGTCTCGCCGTAAGGCATTGGCCTCTGACGTGCAGGTGGTGTAACTACACTGTGGATTGTTTATCGTCCCAAGTCTTTTGCGCTCACCTCACGGGAGACAGAACGATCAATATCGTTAAAACTTTCTGAGGCAACGGGTTCCCCCGTTGTAGTTGACAGCTCTAGTTGTACTTTTTTAATTATTCGGTACTCATGTTATGTTATGGATAAAAAAATAGATAAAAATAAAAATACTTTTATTTTCATACCTCGAGTTAAACACAATTCATACTTCCTCCTTACGTTGAAAAATCAGACACAAATGTTTCGTCGGCTCGTTTGATGCGGTACTCGGCAATAAATACTCCTCGGAGGGCTGAGGTTGAGGGTGAGTGAATGAATATACCTTGTGGTGGGGCGCGCAGCGCAGCTTCCCGCTGCGTCCTCCTTCTAAAGGGGACTTACTGATGCGAATTTGCTTATGATAGATGGATTGTAAAGTAATATCATCCACCCCCCACTTGTCGTTACTCGCCGCGCGCCGCACTTGAGTGTTTTACGATCTTCGCACAAATAGCGGCGCATTGTATCAAAGAGGTACAGTGGCTCGGAATTAACGATAGCACAATGGGATATCCATCCGGGCTCACTATATCGGAGTTACGACGCGAGCCGAATCAGGGACATTTTTATATCACAATCATTCAATTCAAAATTGAAACGTTTTGAAATATCTTCACAATTATGTAACTTTGCGTGAATTTCTTCATCTAATCGGATTACATTTTTATTACGTCGATCTATATTTGAGACCTCGTAAAGTCAAAAAAATGAATTTGATTTTTAAATTATTATTGGTGTAAAATCACGCTCCGGATCGTTCTGTCGATGTCCCGAGGGTTATTTTTTTTTTTTGTAATTCTCATTGCAGTGGCCTCTCGTAGGCATGAGTTGATGATTTTATCATACCTCTTACGTAAACAACTTAACTATTTGACTGTTTTAATCGTTAGTGCAGTAAATTATTATTTTTTTTAATTTTGTCCCATTTACACAAAAAAAACATGTTTTAAAAGAAGTTATTCAGTATTTTTCCGTGCCCTGAAAAATTTGCTTGTTGCTATAGGTTAGTGACGATTATGTCAATTTTACCGCCTTCTTATTATTGATATTGCTTGCACTCAAATCTCTCGAATGATTGAGTTTATCAACATTTAAAAAAAAATATAATACATTTCAAAAAACATCTCTATCTTCCAATGTTTCACAAGAAAACGGATATTAAAAAAATATTAAATCGCCTTTATCCCGTTGAGTATGAGTCAACCAAATCTGGTCGCGAAACAATTATCCGTTGAGTACGAGTCGACCAAATCTGGTCGCGCGTTTTTTTCACTTCTTTGACGTTCTCATATTTATTCATAATTATCTAATTGTTTTACAAAATGATATTTCAATATTCTATATTAGAAATTTCAATGCAATCATTGTGCAGTTGTTCTTTTTATGATTGGTGTAGTAGTTTCGTAGTTATAGTACTTTAAGTCGATCACCGTCGATGTCGCCGAAAATCCTGCAAAAGAGACAGATGCATCCATGAAAATACCCATTTACTCCAAGGGTTAAATTTAAACAAACGTTCAACCAAAACTGCAATTATGTTTATAGCGATGCCTTTATCACCGAAAGATCTACAATGTATTGGTTGTTGCGTATTAGGTAAATGATCCATTTATATATTTTTTTATTTAGAAAAATCCATAATGACGCTATACATAACGTTGGCTATAAGTTAGGGTGCAAAATCGAACAGATATTTTATTATTATTTGCCAATCGAAGTAGGTATAGATTTTTTGGAATTTATCAACTCCACTATACCACAGTCTGTTCTGGAATGATACATTTATTAAAATTGATTACATAGCATTCCTCTTTTATACCATTTTGTTAAAATGGTTGACAATATAATTTAAAATATTTGAAGAAGTAAAAGTTGAATAAAACCTATATTCAATATATGCCTAAAAAAGATCGTTTGTCTCAGAAGCGTTTGTAGATTGAACTTACACACAACTAAAAGAAAGGCGGAAGGGCGCTAGGATCGCCTAGATAAATTCAACGATCACCGCGTTACTTAATCCAGTGACGCACGCATCAAAGCTCGTTATAAAAATGCGGGAACGGTAGCCATTTATTAGAGCATTAGTCACGCGAGCGGCTATCGCCGTGTCAGAGGTCAATTGCCATATTGTTCCAACACTTGGGTTTCTGTTGCGTCAATGGCCGTTATTAATCGGCCGCCGCGCAGCGCAACCGCTATGTATGTACAGCACCACCAATTATTTACCTAGATATTACGGGAGATATCTAGTTGCCTAAATTGATTTCAATTGGCTACGGTGCGCCTCTGTTAACTGACTGTTGAAGGTTTAGTTTGTGAAATGATTTTTAAATTAATTGTCGTATTGTACTAGAAGCTTGAACCATCAAGCTTGGCTTCGAAGCTTGGACCATCAAGGAAACAATCAGCAAGAACCTAAAGCCTTTGAGATGTGGTGTTATCAAAGAATGTTGAGGATTAGCCAGGTCCATAGAGTAACGAATATGGAAGTTCTATGGTGCGTCAACCGATCCCGAGAACTCCTATTGACCATAAAAAAGAAGAAAACCAGTTATTCAGGACATGTGCTTCGACACGATCGATACCAATTTCTTCCAGTAATTATAATGGGCAAGATTAAGGGGAAAAGAAGCGCTGGTATAAGTAGAAATTCGTGGCTGAGGAACATCAGGGAATGGACTGGAATAGCCAGCGTAGAAGACATATTTCCCATGGAATAGAATCGAAACGCATATAGAGAGGTGACGGCCAACCTCTAATGGTGGAGAGGCACTGAAAGAAGAAGAAGAAGAAAATATACTAGACCTATTAGCTCATCGTTTCTACTCGTTGAGAAATTTCACAATGGGTGGGTTTATTATCATAAGACAATCTCTTACAACCAACCCTACTAAGAAGTTTTTATATGTACGTGAACATATAACATGTGTGTAAGTGTGCGTCTCATAAATTTCATTCGATCGACAGAATGTAATGCAATTCCATTAATTTTATCCCAACGT
This sequence comes from Micropterix aruncella, assembly GCA_944548615.1. Classification (NCBI taxonomy): domain Eukaryota; kingdom Metazoa; phylum Arthropoda; class Insecta; order Lepidoptera; family Micropterigidae; genus Micropterix; species Micropterix aruncella. The sequence goes on along the minus strand of OX155955.1, from coordinate 16,944,243 downwards.
AAAATGGGGACCCAGCCAGGAATCTAACACGGGACCTAAAAATGTAATATCAGATGACCTAACCGCTGGTCCGAACATGTTAACACATCAAGAATTTGTTTAATTTATTTTTTGAGTATGTTTTAAAACCTATTGAGTATTTTTAATCTCTGAATAACGAGGTAAAAGGTAACTAAACACGAAGTTTGCAGAAGTAATGATTGCATTTCAATATATAACAATTAACGGCTTAAATAAAAAGCTTGTAAGTAACTTTAGTGCAGTGATTTGTTAGAGTGAGATGCAGCAACAGAAATATGGTATTTTAGTTAGACATAAATCTAGGTATCATTAGTGGTTATATTACAATCGATATTTTTATGCTATCTTAAATCTAAGGCATCGAGAAAGGATAAAGTCATCTTGATAATATCAGAGATACTGAATAAAAGAATATTCTGAACAAATCCAGTTACTTTTTACATAAGTTACTTAAATAAAATAAAGATCTTGCTTTTAAGGACTATTAACGAAGTCTTTGACTCCTGCTAACAAATCAAGAATTTGTTTAATAATTTTATAAAGTAATAATAATATATAGTATCTTTTAAAACTTACTCGGTATTTTTAATCTTCGAATAACGAGGTAAAAGGTATCTAAACACGAAGTTTGCAGAAGTGTATGATTGGATTTAAATACTTCAATATTAAGTCAGCTGGGTTTTATTTTTAGAGAATTAAGGAACATTTTGGACCCAGAAACGCTCAAGATGACTTACTTTACAATATGTGAAACGGTTTAATATTATGGTATTATAGCATGGGGTGGTTGTTCTAAAACGGTTCTACAACCACTATATGCTGCGCAAAAGTCTGTTATAAAAACAATCATTAGAAAACCTTTCACATTTCTTAGTAATTTATCATTTAAGGAATTCAAAGTTTTAACCGTTAGGTTATTATATGCTAAAAATATTTTTATTCATCTACGTACGCAAACTAAACCAGCAAAGTCGCAACAAACATTAGCAACCAGGAGAGGAGCTGAAGATTACATGAATGTGCATCTCATGAGAACAACTTTTGGTCAAAGAAATTTCTCATTCATTGGACCAACAATTTATAATATCCTCCCTGTTTGTATAAAAGAGACACCGTCAGCAAGTCTTCAAAAAAGAGTTAAAGAAGTGCCTGCTAAGTGATGGTAACTCCATTATAGACAAAAAAATATTTAAAAATCTTTAACTGAGTATTTGTTGTCGAATATTTTTTAAAACTATTACTATTACGATTATTGTAACTATTTTTAATTGTTAGTTAACATTTTGAATTATATTTATAACTGATTATTTGATTACGTTTATGAGTGTCTAATTAATATGATGATTAATGTTTTTATCGTTTTATTTTGTTTATTTTTGGGTATTTTTTAAATTATATAATTTGCATTTTATCATTATTTGATTATAGTTATTTAAACTGATTACTTAATAACTACCATGTTTTTGATAATTTCACGTAGGTATTCCGTACTTTAAAAAAAATTACTTTTTTATTTGTGATTTGGTTTTCATAACTCTTTTATATTAATTAATGTACACTGCGTTAATAGAATTTGCACCCAAGTACAAGCTCTGCTTAGTTAGGCGACATCGGACAATAAATATCATTTTATAAGTTTTTTTTTTTAAAAGACATCTTTGAGTTGTAAATTGTATTTTTTTGCGAATTGCTTTATAAATGATTAAATAAAAAATATTGCAAGGAGGGTATATAGAGGCAGTTTTATAAGAACAAATAACATCTGGGATGAAATCAAACATGAGACTAAGATGTAAGTTATGCCAAAACCGAGGAGTAGTTGAGATCTTGCACTTAAAATATAATATTCAACCTGCATTCAAAGAAGTGAAGACTACATCGAAGCTAGAATCGACAGAACTTCAACGAACAACTGCAGGCGGTAATAGCAGTGAAATATGTTGTCAAATTTTATCAATTGCACCGATAAGGTACACTCCTTTGCTTGATCTGAGCTACCGGTTGAAGATTGTCATTTTGCTATTATGACTTAAATGTTGTTTGGCTTTAAATGGTCCTAATATAATAATACTGTCGTACTATTAATGTGAGCAAGAGCAAGAGCAAGACACCAAGAGCAAGACGCAACCTGCCCTGCGACAAACCACATGCAAGCAGGATCAATGGGCCCTGCTCATTAGAACCCCGGATATAGAGTTATAGCACCCAGTGCACGAGACCTTTGACTTCATAAGAGTTCCGAACTAATCTTTAGAATCCTCAAAAATCAATTGGCCCTGCTCATTGAAATCCAGGATATAATATTATAACACCCAGCGGACGAGATATTTGACTTCTTAAGAGTCCCCGAATAATCTTAAGATTCCACGGGGGACGAGATGGACGAGATCTTCGACTTCTCAAGAATCGCCAAATAATCTTAATGGTCCACAAAGGTCAATGGGCCCTGCTCACTGGAATCCCTGAAATAATATTATACCACCTCAAATTATGTTTTTGAGTCAACAGCACATTTTACATGCGTCTATTTTCTGCCCCTCTGACTCGAACACATATGTTTCCAATCATAAGCCAAGGATGTTGGTATTTCGAATGATGTCCCGGTTCTTCAATGTTTTAGAAAAATGGGTCGTCAATTTCACACCGATTAGGAACGACCATAGACAAAATTAGAAACTCTACGTGGTTTAAGCATGTTCTTAAATTTTGAGAAAACGATTACCAAAAGAATGGGAATTGTTCTTATATCTTATATTTTAAAACTAACTAAAATTATTCTTGCCAGTAACAGATTACGGCCCACTACAAACATATTATACTAATAACACTTTCCACCAGTAAACTGCCTGCGATGGAGTGATGAGAGTTACTAATTTTTGGGTAATGATATATTTATTTCTGTAGGGTTTCATGAAAAACCACGTGAAGTACGTAGTTATTTGTACCTACTTACCGTAAAGAATTATGTATCTTTATTTATTGTATGTGCGGGTATTATTATCATTACTTGAAAACCCGTAAATAGTTCCCTTATGATAGTCGTAAAATTAGTTTCAATTAAAGGTAAACAAAGAGAATCTTCATTAATCAGCGGCGAGCGGGTTCTAATGCAGACTAATTTAATGTACAAAATGACAGAAGTGGACAACATTGCATAGTTACACCATTATAATCAATGGTTACAAAGTATGATAACGTAATGTAATAAATCAAATAGGATTCAGTGAAACCTGTATCCCTACTCGACAAATTTATGAACTTATTAAACCATAGTTAATAATATCCAACAGTAATTAATAGTACCTAATTATCTACAAACATACAAAGAAAACAAAGTGGGAAAGAAAATCAAGCAGCATCATAACAGATTCTTTTAATTTTAGCAAATATAATAGACATAGGTTTATACCTAATTCGGTACATGATACGTTACTAATTTTCTACGATCTACTATATATTTGATAGATCTTCAGATCGTACATATTCCTATTGCTAAAATAATCGTACAAATATGATTTGAATTATACATATGGCATCCATGGCACAAGCTCGCTACTCACTCGCCCTCTGGTGGGATAAATTAGAAACGACCAACGCCACTGCCATCTAAACTATAATTTATATATTTTCCAAAATGTAAAATGTTAATTTTGTTATTTGCTGCCCGTTAAGGACCTTGGCAATTCCCTATACATACGGAAGCATTCGGCAACGTGCATACGGCTCGTTTGATGTTTCAAACCATGGAGGTATTGGGGGCGCTGTTTAGAAATTGCGACCCTTATAAAGGAACGCAGAAAATTAAACTAATTGAAAATATGTATTAAAATAAAATATATAGTAAATACAATATGAAGTGGGAAACCCGTTTCAGACCGTACCGAGTCGTTTTCCATTAACCGTTTTTCTCCAGGACTTCTGAGATCTAGGTTCGAACGGACGGATGTCATATGAAAGCCATTTCTCATGTCATGTGAAACTGTTCACATGTCATAAACACTCTAAAAAACCAATGTTAAATCTCATTTCATTTTGTTACAGCCACTTCTTGTAACATATTATTATGGTTCAAATTTTCAAACAATCTATAATGATGTGTTTAATGTCGTGTCTAAAATAGCGATCAATTAAATTAGCAAATACGACATACTAAGTAGCTTTCCTAAATATAAAAAATATTGTAAAAACCATGAAACATAAAAATAGCCTTTAAATCCCCGTCAAAATACTATATTGTACTATAAAGTATATACTATTTACTTTAAATTTTAGTTCCACCGTAAAACCTACTAGCGCGGTTTGATACATATCATAAGGACTATATTTTTCAAAGTTTATTCTAACCCGGGACACCTCCGGGGTAAGAATAACATTTGTTTTTGTTTACGCGGAGATACTAATATTCCTAAAAATTATTCAAAATTTCAACGAATTCTGTTAATATGTAATGAAAATATAAACAATCGCGTAAAAACTTTAAACATAGATTAAAAAACTAAAAATCATCAACCTTTCTATATGAGTATACGTGCGCTGCAAGTAGTACTAATTTCGCAATTTGAATAACCTACATTTTAATTTGATTACTTTCTCCTTTCTTCAGACACGCCCATAAAACGTTACTTCTTCTCATGATATTATGACAGCTCAAAATAATAAATTCATAGTAAATATAGTGAAAGTTATCACAACTAAAATGTTTCTGACGCCTGTGCATCGGCCGTCGAACCCGACCCCGTTTGACCCAATAAAAATATGTTAAAAAGCGTTCATTAGCTCATTAGGTAATGAAATGCGCGTGTTATTGAAGTGCTTATGCCAGTGGCTAGCGAGTGATAAGCATTCGTTATTGATTCGTCAGCAAACATGGCAATCTATATCAAGAAGACATGTAGATTGATTAAACGGCTTGGATAAAATAGCTTATTAGTAACTTTATTAAAATGATTGATTACAGCGAGATGCAGCTATAGAAATATCCTATTTCAGACAGACATTAATCTAGATATGATTAGTGGCTGTATTATTATCGATAATTTTATACGATTCTGTATCTGAGGCATCGAGAAAGGATGAAGTCATATTGGTAATTACAGATAAGCGGTTCTGAATAAATGCAGTTAACGATTTAAGTTACCTAATTATATTAAAAATATTCTTTCATGGATTATGAAGAAAGTCTTACACTCCATGGAAATGTGTGTAAGACTAAACAAATGTGTAATATTAAACAATGTGTAATATTAAACAAAATTTTAACAAAAAAAAACCGACTCCAATTTTTTTTATAAGAGCAGTGTGTCATGGTAAACCTAAGAACATGCGATCATAATTGAATGCGTACACTAAATTTCGTATATGTGCTGTTTACCGTTGAGGAGTTCCCTCATTGGAAGCCAACGTTGGGTGCCGAAGTCCTGTCTTGATGAAACTTAGTATGGGCTGTCTTATTTGAATGCATATGCAAACCTTCGTGTCTGTGTTATTGATCGTCGAGGATTCCCTTCATCGGGAGCCAACCCTGGGTGGAGCAGCCATGTCGTTGTGAAACTTAGAACTGGCTATCATAACTGAAAGCGTATACACAATTTCGTCTCTGTGCTGTTGACTGTTGAGGAGGCCCCTTGTCGGGAGCCAACCTTGGGTGTTAAATCAGGTCAGGCTTATCATAAAAAATGCATTGTTTCGGAACTGAAACAACATGTAAATTGTCAACTTCCTATGATAATATTTTAAGAGTTCTCACAATTCCTTATGGATCCCATCACCAGAACTGGATTTTGATAAAATTGGGACCAACCTAGAAGTATACCCTTTCAAATAAAAAAAGAATTTCTCCAAATCGGTTCAAAAAATTACTGATTTCTGAGGTAACTAACATTAAAAAAAATAAAAGTTACAACCGAATAGATAACCTCTTCCGTTTTTGAATCCGGTTAATAAATGCAAATAAATTATGCCAAATTGAAAATTGATACACAATTATTATATTTTGTACGCGTTCTCGACGTACGAAAATTATAAATAGAACAGTCAGGATATACTTCCTGAGGAAGGACAAGAGATATTATCTTCAAATCTACGGGAACGTATGTAGACTCGAAACAAGATATCGATTCAGATAACCAGGACTTAAATTGGACACAACTTACCAACAGCGACACTATATATTTAAGACCCAGACTTTACAATAAATTGATATTAGACATACTAACGATGAACATCTCATACCAGATATTTCGGAGAATGGTGGCAGATTGGCTTCTTAACAAAACCAGGACGGGGTATGTTCTAACGATTACTACATGAGTTGATAACCGTGGGAACAAAATACGTACTTGCACATGTCACAAAACGTAATAAATACAGGACATTTAAAATAAATGGTGTACGTTTATTTTACAATTCAAGTAATAATATAAAATTTAGAAAATATAATAAACAGACAATTATTTTGTACATTTATGTATACCTATTTATTTAATATTATATTATTATTACTCTCGCCCTGTTTTCTGTGTTTTCAATTTTTTTTGTTTAGTGATGATTTAAAAAAAACACAAATAAATTTAAAATATCAGTTACTTGAATTCATGTTTTTTCAAAACAATGGCGGAGTTAATCTAACTCCGCCATTGTTTAATTTTTAATAATATACCATCTCGACAGGTAATATAAAATTTCTTTTAGTACCATCTCAATATAGGTCATTCCAGTGAGGTGGTAGTGCCACACGGGATCGGATGGCCTATAAGTCGCTTTAAGAGTGGCATAACAACAGGTTAACATTCATCCCCGCTGCTTAGGAGATAGTACATTTCCATAGTCTCTAGATTCCTTCAGCAATTAGTCAGAGTGCACAACCGATTGGAGTAGCCGAACGGTGCGCAAACCGTCCAGTAGCGCCGGGATCCAATTCCGCGAGGAGAAACTGATCCAACAGCCGTGAGGCCTGAGACGCGAGAGTCTTACCCGGGGTAGCCTTCCACACGAGAAGGCTTCTGAATAGGAGCTGAATCGTGAGTTGGGCCGATCCGAGAACAAAACGAATCTTATGGCCCAAGATCCACGAAACCATTCGTTACCGGAGACAGAAACAGTAAGACACGACGGCGTACGAAGACAATTGAAATCGCCCGACAAGCGACAAAGCTCAAATAATTTGATATGCAGAAGGCTTAACAATTGATCGAACAGAAAGATCCTGGAGTCACGACCAAGAATGGGAAGACGAAATGTTGGAAGGTAGCCGACGCGATGGACAGACGATATTAGTCAGACCAGACTGTGTGCCCTTTATGTATGCGTGCTGCTAAATCCCTGGAAGATTGTTCTTCAAAAGAGAGGAATTCACTGTCTATGGGATGGCTGTCCCGAACTAGGTCAGTCAGCCCATAGACAGTCGGTGTCTATGGGATGAATGACCAGATGAAACGTTGTTAGCTGTAAGTCACTAACCGCCTACATTCTTCATGTTTATATTGAAAAGTGTATGCCGACAGTCAAAACAATGACTAAGCCCCAATTAAAATGAACGTACATTGTCCCTTTATTAGACATGACGAGGCAAAATGAAGCAAGTAATACCTAACAATTTAAGTTACTGTGGACGTGCGTAGAGCTACGCAATATTATAAATTTAACTGGCGTGTGATCAGTGTCGCAATGGTCGAGTTTATATTGGTGCCAGCCCACGACCCATCTGACATATCGTAACATCCGTTGTTAGGTTGCAGATCTATTAATTGATAAAATTTTAGATCCTACTATATATAATGGCCCATTAAATTAGGTGATAATTAAAAGGCTCATGTTCCCTAATCTAAAGTCATTATACATTTTTTTCATAAATGATTTAGGTGACGTCGTAATGGATGCTTCCGCAAAATCGAGAAACTAAAATGCCACAAGAATACCATCAAATTGTAAAAGTAATTTATTTTTAGGAATAAATTGTCACCGCAAATCAAAATTAAATCAAATCAAATCTTAATATTTATTTTCAAAAAACCCGTTTAGGATATAAAAATACAGACATAAAATAAACAATTCAAATGCAACAATTCAATAAAATAACATAACATAAATTCCTTAATTTAAAACTCACTCAAATTGTACAAACTGTACAAACATTTAGATATATCAATCAATCAATCAATCAATCATTGTTTATTGTCTTAAAAACTCTTACAGTTGTGCAGACATTATTTTACAGCATAAATTACCTTAGGTATCTACTGTTTCAATTAATTATAACGATAAAACATGCGAGTAAACTAATACATCCAATCGAATACTGTAGTAGTAGTAGTAGTAGTAGTTGGAGTGGGGGGCTTGTTTCCAGCCCTTGATGTCACCTAGATCTGTAAGGTCTTTTGTAACTACCCACTGTGTGATTAGGTCAATTGTCAGCTAGTAGCCCGGTACTTCTTACCAGACTAAGTAGGTCACTGACCTTCAAGTTGGGCAGATCGCTGGGTTCGAGAAAGGCTCGTCCCAGTAAACTGTGTCTTTTGGCGGCGAGCCCTGGACAGCGGCCAACAATGTGTATGCTGTCTTCAGGTTCCTCGCCACATATTCGGCAATCCTTGCTCTCAGTCAAGCCAAGGTTGAATAGATGAGCTCTAAGGGTCGTGTGTCCGGTGAGGAGACCGATAGTGGTTCTAAGGTTCTTCTTGCTCATGTCAAGTAGGGCCTTGGTTTTCTTCTGTAGTGGTTGCTCCATCATGGCTTTTGCCTGGCGACATCCCTGACTCTGTTTCCAGGAAGCCCGATGTTCCTGCTCCAAGCAGTCCCTGATGATTTTCTTACCTGTAGCGAAGGGGACCCCTACAGCTGGCTCCACTGGGCAATCCAGTGTGCCCAGTTTTGCCAGTCTATCGGCCTCTTCGTTTCCGGGTATGCCTTGGTGACCCGGTATCCACATTAGGGTGATTTTGTTGGATTTTCCCAATTTGTTGAGCTCCTGCATGCAGTCCCAGACCACAGAAGATTCTGTGGTGGCTTTAGCCAGAGCGTCCAGTGCTGCTCTGCTGTCAGAGCAGATGAGGATTTGTCTGTTTTTTACCTCAAGTCGACTTTGTAGTTTTATGCATTCCAATATGGCAAGTACCTCGGCTTGGAAAACCGTAGCGTATTGTCCAAGGGGGATGCTGATTCTGTGGTTGGTTTTGGGTCCGTACACGCCTGCCCCAAAACGTCCATTTGTTCCTGAGCCGTCGGTGAACCAGGCGTCTGCGTTGTGGCTTTGAAGCCACTGCGGATTTTTCCATTCTTCCCTGGTGGGGATTAGGATTTTATAGGATTTCTCTACCGAAATTTTTTTCCGTAGTCGATCCTGGGTCAGAGTGAATGGGCTTTTGTGGAGGAGGTTTAGCTCAGGATGATTGTGCCCTCCACGCTTCCACTCGCCCAAACACTTCAGTCTGTATGCTGTAAGTCTGGCGGAGTGGATGATGAGCTTGTCCAGAGGCGGGCAGCAGAGTGCCACCTCTAATCCCGCTGTTGGGGTGGTCTTCATGACGCCAGTTGCAGCCCTCAGGTAGTTACCTTGAAGGCTTTTAAGCATTTTTACTGCCTCAAGCTTTTTCACACTGGACCACCAGACTATTGCAGCATAGGTTAGTCTAGCCAGCAGTACTGCCCTGTAGAGCCATAAGGCGACCCTGGGTTTGAACCCCCAGGTTTTTCCCATGACTCTTTTGCACGTCCACAACGAGGCATAGAAGGTTGTTCTCTTGCGCTCGAGGTGGTGCTTCCAATTGAGCTTTGGGTCTAGATAGACTCCAAGGTATTTAACTACTATCGAATACTGTAGATAATATTAAAAATAAAGTCCAGTCTCTCCCAGATATTTAAATTATTTACATTTTCATTCAAATTTACAAGGTAGTCGAATAAAATAATGTCTATTAGTCCGTTTTTACAATATCCAAATTTATTATCACGTACATACAGTTCAACATATGTACTTCATTATTGCTTTTAAGACATGTCGATATTATGCAACATTTTAGTACTGGCGATACACAAAATAATTTTTAAGATGTTACTTACTAAATCCAAAAATTAAAATAATCAAGAAATATAAAATCAGAAAAAGTCAGAATAATTCAAAAATGCTCCCTAAAATTGACACAAAAAATGGCCAAAAAATAAAAAAATCATTTAAAATTAATAAACTCCTCGATCAAATAAAAAGCTTTGTCTAATATGAATTCTTTAAGTAATTTTTTGAATAAGCTTTCCACTTTAATTATTTTTAAACTTTCCGGTAGCCTGTTAAAGTAATATGGCCCGGAGTATGTGTCTTGTGTCTTGCCTTGCTGTGTTTAGTTAAGTACATGGTATAAAAAATATATATTCTCGTATTTTTAGTATGAGCATCTGAAAACTTTTTATAATGTGTTTCTTTATTCTTTATTTACTTGTTATTGACTTTTTACGTCTTTTTTATTGACCCACGTACCTACTAGCTACAGTTGGGGACTGAGCTAAATGTAAGCGGTGGCTGAGATGCGGGGATCGGCGTTAGGTCTCCCCACTACAGACATTCGTGCTGTGATATCACTCGACCGGTGTTACTCTAAAGTAATAGGTATAGGTATGAACGCTCACGAAAGAACGCATGTTCTACCAACGCCAGCCTTAAGCACCTCAGTCGCCGCTTACATTTAGCTCAGTCCCCAACAGTACATGCGATATGGATTCATTACGGTATGTCAAACCTTAATTTATTCATTTTATCATCGACTTACTAGCCTACATTTAAACGCAACAGACGACCCTGTTATTTGACTAATGAGTTCAAATTAAGGTGGAGTAATTGTCGGTCGCGCGACAGTGGGGAAAGTTGGCGTCGCGACGCCGCGGTGGCGTCGGCGTCGTGGCGGTCCGAGAATTTGCTGCAAATTAAACAATACAATTTTTCAGCGGTTAGAGCATGGCGTCGGTTTTCCGGCGGATCCTAATAGATGAGCGAGTCGCCGTTCGCCGAGCAATTTCTTTGGGGGCGCAAATTCGGCCGCCACATTAATTCCTCTGACATTTTCAATCTCTCCTGAGCTTATTTCGGCAAATTTGAGAAATTTGCACGCGTCCACTGCGGCGGGCGGCGGCCTGAAACCGCGCGCGGCTTACAAACTTTTCAGATTAAGCAACGTAATGACTTGTAGCGGTTAATGTGGCGGTAAGGTAAATTACACTTTAAAGCTTCATTAATATATTTTTGGAGTGAAAATAAATTGTCCAAAAATAGTAGGTCTGCAGAAAATTTTACAAAATCAACTTAATAATATGTAAAGTAATAAACCAAAAATCTATGATATTTGATGTATCTGATATTTCATTATATAACCATTTAATTGGCTACATTTAAAACATTGTTTATACCTGTTAATAATGAGCTATATGTGTATATAGAGGAATCTTTTAAACATGTTTAATTTATTGGTCAATTTGTTTGTTATTTATTATTTATTCATTTATTTATTCACTCATTTATATAGTCCTATTAGTCGGTTAGTTGGTTATTCATTTAAATAAACCTCTTTTAGTTTTAGGGAATGGATGAGCAATCTGAATGAATGAAAGAAAAATAAAAGATAAATGTGCAGTTACTATGTTTAAGGAGAACACCTAGCGTGAAACTAATTTTATTTTTTTTAGGATGTTTTTATGCCATTGCAGCAGTGATTTCGGCCTGTAATAAAAAAACCAGGTCATTAAACTAGAAGATATTGCCTATACAATAACCCAGGATTGCGAATAAAAAATAAAATTTAACAAGAAAAAGTTTAAAAATTCATCAAAAATCATCAGGTTTTTCAGCGAAATTTTATACTTTCTTTCAAAATCTGCCATTTTGTTTTTCTAAAAAAAACACTTTTTTTTTATTTAATCATACTAGGTATGCTCCTTAAAATTTTATCACGCCAGAATAGATATAAAATCTTGTGGAAATATAATTCCATATAAATATTTATTAATCTGCTTCGCATAAAAATCACCCCAAAACATTTTGTTGAAATCTGTCATTTATATTATATGATTTTATTTAAAAAAAATAACTAGAAATTTTCGTAAAATTTTCTGTAAAAATATTTTTTATAAACCATTTTATTTTTTTGAAAAATCATTCTTATATAGTTGAATCCTACTATATTGGCCACAAAATAAGGAGTTGCCATACAGACTTTTAGAAAGCGGGCCTAGCCAGGAGTAGCCTGATAAGTACTAGCAAATCCTTATTTTGTGTCATAGATGCTCCAACAAGAACTGCTGTTTTTTTATTAGATAGTGGGCCCGATTTCGTTTCTTCATGAACTGAAAGGATAAAAAATAAGGATTGTTTTTGAAAATTAAAAATGGTAACTAAATATATATTTTATTTTTTTTTACATTTAAAATATAAATATGTAACGGTCACTGCTTCCATTTTGAGCTTTCAAGTATTTATCGTGTAGAAAGATGTTTGGAAAATAGATGTAATTAAACCACCACTCTTTATTCGTGGCGATCGAAGAGAAAGCGAAAAGTTACCAATGAGATAAAAAGGGGTGGCTTGCTTAAAAAAAACAATGGAATTCAATTTGCACATATTGGCGTGGGCGATCGGCCCGCAGTAATCAAACAGCCCTAAAGCCGTTCTCGAGTGTTATGATAAATCTGTTTTCGCCGCGAATCCACGTGTCCCTCGGTACAGTCGACGAAAAAGTAGGCTTAGAGCGTTTTTATTGGATCGTTTGAAAGCCTCTTGCTCTGGCTCCATTGCGTTTTTTTCGGGAACTAAACGTATCGGAAAATAGTTCATGAGCACAAAATAGAGCAGTACGTTATAGCGGAATGTAAAATGAACGATCTTTTCCCGCAAGAAAATTACCTACCAAACACGAAACCATCTGAATTAGTATTTAAAAAAATATTTCATCCGGTCTTAGATTATGCCACTTTATGTTCGATTGGCAGTTTTATGCTGGAAACGTAACAATCGTTTATTTAATGTCTTGCTCTAACGTATTGGCCTGTCTAGTTTTCATGGACTAATTCCAATTTCAGTTCACGAAGAAACGCAATCTAATACCAATCTAATAAACTAAAAATATTGTGTAATAAAAATAACAGCAGATGTTGTTGTACCTCACATGGTACAAAAGGAATATTTGTTAGTACTTACCTGACCCTCCTGGTTAGGCCCACATTAGTGTGTGGCGGGTTTATTGCCATACGAAAATCTCTTCCAACCAACCCTTTTATGAAGTTTTTATATGTAGTGTGCGTTTAACATAATGTGTGTGTATATGTGTGATCGAAGTAAGATCAAAGTAAGATCAGGGAACTAACCACTATGCCACAGGGCCGTGTACACAATTCCACATTCTAAAAACGGTAGATAATAATCAGAATCGGTTTCCTAAATTCATTCATAAAATGACAAATGAATCAAAAACAATATAATAGGAATCAGCATGGAATGAAGAAGGATGGGGGGGGGGGGGGGGATTTTTTGGCAATAAAATCAATCTTGTTTTCACTCAAAATCTGCTACCAAAATTGTATAAAGTTAATAATAATAATTATAAGCATTTCTAACAACTTTTTAATAAATATAGATTTTAATGTCTTTTAGAAAATAACGGTTTTTTTTTATCATCACAATATTCCAAAAAATATTAGATTTGCTCCAGGTAGTACATTTGTACCAACACCATGGTGCCTGCTTGTTAAAAGCATTCGGAAGCCAGCCTAGTGTAAGCATCCTTATATCAGTCTGCTGTTAGAATCTGGTGGGAGCTGGTGCCATAAACCGACTGCTGTCGCTAAGTTGTAACCGATAAGTTCGACCCGCCGGTATCGGTTACATAATGAAACGCGAGTTATATTTTTTACTTAGTCAGTTTTACGAAAACCGATATCTATAGGTATCCATCGCTCTTATAAAACGGGCCTTACTCTCAATCATCATCTTGTAAAAATATATTTTACTAACAAACTGCAGTGCTTACAGGAATTAAATCTGATAAAATCCAAACTAGAGGAAATGAAACTTTATTGTGGCAATGACTATACCTTAGCTGTCTTTCTCTCTCTTCTCTCTTTTTTATGAAAAAACCACGAGCGCGCAATGGAAAGGTATTTGGTTCTAGGTACTGTGGCAGTCTGTTTGTCGGACTCGTCTTTTTTATAACAACTTTTGCAAATGCGAAATAATTCATTCGTTTTATTACTGAAACGGGCAGCGAATGGAAACAATCCTGTAGAAAGTTGATGTATTTTAATAAGCTCAGGCAGATCGTTTTAATTCGGAGCATACGTAAATATTTTATTAGGTCTCTACTTCTGTAATTGCCGTTTTTTATGTAACTTCGGTTCGAGTTGGAATTTCATATTGAAAAACATTTCTAAATTCAGTTATTTAGTTGTCTATTATTTGTGTCTATTATTATTTGTGTCTGTTATTAGTATCTATTATTTGTTACTAACTGGAAATTTTCGTATGTGCAAAATGGAAAGTTGAAAACTCGCGCTTTTTTCGAATATCAGGTCCTGTGCCGCCCGTATCCATTATAGTTCTTTGCAGTCTGACACATAGGTTAATGCAAATATCTACTTCCAAAAACTGCAAATATTGTTGGAAAAGCTCTTGATTAAACAACCGAGCCTTAATACTCCTCGCCGCTGCGTCTGCACGACATCGCACGTCACACTTCACTTCAAACTGCCGCAAAGTTTCAGGAGATCCGGTGTGCATGTACTCGCCAGACCTTGCTCCAACAGACATCCAGTTTTCATGGATCTTAGATGTTTAACAGAAAAAAAGTAAATCCGAAGAAGCTATGAAAAACACCTTCAAAGCATTTATTTATTCCTGTCCAGGAGAGATTTACAGCATGGAAATACTCATAGAAATAAGTGATCTGTAATTCGATTAATAAATGACATATTTGCCATACAAAACAAAAACCTAATTTATTTTGTAGATCGGCAATTTCATAAGTGCCTAATATTTAAAGTATATAGAAGAAATTGAGAATAGTACATACAAGTTAGTGATAAACAGCGTTTCGTATTTATAAAATAGGACTTTCATCCTGTTATAAAATAAGAGTAACGGCCGTTTGAATGCCAATAAACGACCATAAAAGTAAACGGATATCCACCACGGGTTGGAGACAATAAATTGTCCTTCATCGAATAGGAATATAACATCATTATGGTACATTTAGAATTATATACTTTCTCGAAGCAAACATAGAAGTTTTTGTTAGTAATGTTTTTATTATATATACCTGTAGGTATATTGAATTACTTCTAACTGAAAAAATAATTGAAAAGTTTATTAGTATATCTAAAGATTTTTTTTTTACATTTCGTTGTTAAATAATATGCTTGTGCTTTTTGTGATCCACATTTTATAAACTAAATTCAAATTTGGTACAATTAAACTTTATGGTACAATTAAACTTTGAAAAAATTAAAAAGCAATATATTCCAAAATAGAATGCGTTGCACTGACGTCTAATTTTCTTTATTATTTTCAATAATATTGGCGGTAAATTAACAGGTTTTGTTAGACCAAACTCTTAAAGAATACAACGTACATTAGGGGAAGTCAAGGGAGAAGAAGAGAAAGGACTGTTAGGACGTTTAATAACCGATATAACATCAAAAGAAGGTTGTGCCGTAATCCTCAGACCAAGGTGAGCATTTTGGTTCGAGATCTGTGGATAAGGCGCTCTACGTTGTAAGGCATTATCAAATCTAAACTCAATTTGACAGCATCCAAACTGAGAAAAGTGTAACATTTTAAGGTTAAAGACAAAAAAGTTCAGAAAATATCGTTTTCCTTAACGACGCGTCATTGCTTACAGTTGGATATTATCGTATTTGCAGATTAATTTCTACTTTGCTTGAGCAATGACATAATCACCAAATTGATTAAATACGGGCTGGGGTTGTTCTAGTTGTTCTTTATCACCAGAACTATAAATCTTTTATGGTTTGGGATGAAATTTGCGCTACAGGCATGTCACCTTGTTTTTTTTTTAAAGTATTAAAATAAAACAAGAGGTGTACTAACGATATATTCGTGAAGCTGTTTTTGTTCCTTGGAGCCAGGATCATTTTGAAAACCAGTTATGAATATTTCAACAAGACTCTGCTCCAGCTCACTGGGGCCTTAAGTGTGCAAAAGTGGTGCAAAGATAATTTTTCCTGATTTTATCAGCTCTCAACATTATCCAGCCTACTCGCCCGATCCCTGCCCGATCGCCGGAATCCCATCGAATACAATGTATGTATAATTTTAAAGGCAAGGGCCTGCACTACACGGCATAGGCATTTAAATGAGTTAAAATGTTTGTCAACGTTGTTTTGGGTCACCCATTGCGTAGGTGTCTATCCACAATAACTCGGTCAAACGTTAATGATACCATAAAAAGAAGACACCCTAGAATGCAAGACGTATCGAGCGAAGCCGAGTAATTACCGAGTTATTATTCGCCCTATTTGTCAGGCTTCCAAAGTCATTCCAGAAGTCACAAATCCCCCCCGATCCCGCAGCTTGTGGGGGACAGTCCAGGTTGTCTCACCCCGGAAAGAAATTGCCTTTCAACCCTTTTCCGCGGAGGGCGAAAGCTGCGGCGACAGGACGAGCCTAATCGCCCCGTTAACGATTTTTGAGCTTTGAAATTTGTCTTGCTATTCCATCGGATACAGTCTTTTCTTGTATTAGTTCTGTCGTTTTAGTAGATAGAAATACCATTACGATAGTGAAGACTATTGAAGTTGTTTGACTTGTTGGCTTTTATGGATTTTATTTATTTATTTCAGGAAAAAAGCAGCATATGAAATATACGTATTTATACAAAAAAAAAAAAAAAAAAACATTAGGAAAGTAACTGTTTCTTGCGACAGTTACAATTTAAAGAGATATTAGCATATTAAAAGTTTCTAAATCAAATTAAATGTCGCCGAGAAAGGCAGGGAAGTCATTAAAAGTCATTAGAAAGAAGGACTTGGCCGATGGTGTATGGATATATAGATATATAATATAATACTTTGACTCGCATAACTTTACTATTATACTATATAATATGATATAAGATATTAAACAAAATGTACTACATTGTAAAATAATGCAAAAGAATAATAATATAATATATTTAGATCGTTATATTTATATATTTGTGTATGTATGTATATGTATGTGTGTATGTGTATATGTATCTATATGAGTACCGACGTCAGTTACGCTTCTCCATCAGTAAAGTCAAAAAATAAGTCGTATGCCCAGATACAGGCTATATTTGGCCTAGTTGGGTATGCGCTGAGCATGGTCATGTGAATGTGGGCCGTTGTTTCTTCGCACCATTACTTGGTATGACCTTTTTAATGTGTTTTATAATTATGTTTGATACAAATAAATAAATAAATAAAATACAGATACGTTGTATAGGAATGTATGAACTAAGAAAAATATTTCATTAATTCTAATATTACCATTTTGTTATTACGGTTTTATACAGAATACCGACGTTTCAATCGTAATTTTGTAGAGTTACAAAGTATGTTGTTAAAACTCAGTTACTCAGTTATATGTATCAGCATTTTCGTACGGTTAATACGAAAATTACAGTATACTGTGGTTTCAACATGATTCATGTGTCCGAGTACAACCGTACGTATACTAATATATGCTGTCATGTTAGAATCAAGGTCCCAAGGTAGCAATGTAATGAAATAACAATATGTTTTAACATTACAGCACGGTAACAACCGTAATGCCAACGCCGTTACTCGTCATGTTAATTCATACGTATGGACCACAGTCCGAGTTATATATGTAATCCTTGTTGAAACATGCGTATTTCCGAGTATTATATCGTTAAATATTTATCAGTGAAAAAAGAAAAACATTAGGCTGATAACCATAGAAAAACATTAGGCCGTTAACTGCCATAGTTACAATTTAAAGAAATATTAACATATTTACATTGAAAAAGTTCCGCAATCAAATTAAATATCAACTAGAAAAAGGCAGGGAAGATAAACATAAGAGGAGCGTTCCACGTAAGTACTACATATCGCTTCGTTTATTTTGAAGTTCAGAGTTCTTGTGGTACTCTCTGGATAGCCTTATGGAACTATGAAACTGCACCCAGTGGTTCGATCTGCCTACCCAAATTGGATACGCATTATGTGATGAACATTTTTAATGGTCGTTTCGCTATTGGTGTTTTGTTTCACTACTAGAGGATAAGCCGCAGATGTTTTTTACATACTGTTCCGGATTGTGCATTCATATGACATAGTTCGTATGGCATAGTTCATGTGACATAGTTCGTATGACACAGTTCGTATGACGAATAAGGCGATCCGTGGTAAATATAATATATATATATATATATATATATATATATATATATATATATATATATATATATATATATATATATATATATATATATATATATATATATATATATATATATATATATATATATATATATATATATATATATATATATATATATATATATATATATATATATATATATATATATATATATATATATATATATATATATATATATATATATATATATATATATATATATATATATATATATATATATATATATATATATATATATATATATATATATATATATTTATTTATATATATATATATATATATATATATATATATATATATATATATATATATATATATATTGTTAGATATATTTTTTAGAATATACAACAATTTAATTTCAAGTATGACCGCAAGCGACATCTATGTATAAAAGACAGTAGCGCCATCTGCCGGTTGAACGAGAAGCCATGCGGTATAATTTTGTACGAAGTAAATGTATCAGCGGTTCGTGTCCCGGCTCATCGAATGAGGAGGGAATTTTCCATTCGGGGATTGACTTATATCGAGGCAACGTTCGGCTATTGTATTGCTTTATTTTATTTCGGAAAATACATTTATTCTTACGGAAATTGACGTTTTTGTACTAAGTGAACCTGCCGGAGTTCCTATCAAATATCAGAAGTGGGATAACACAATCCACAAGTGCATTTTTCGTGATTTTAAACATTATCAGTGGAGAATTCGAACTATTGCGCAATCGATCGCAAATTGCGTATCATTATTTTTGGGCATAAAAACATTGAAAATGACTGTTTTACAGATTGGAGACAGCGTCTAATACCTGAGGCAGCTTGTTTTCTGTTGGACAACAGGTGATTTCATATCTAATAAGGCCAGGTACGAGAAAAAGTCCAGTTCTTTCGTCGCGCCGAACGTGAGTACAACGTTTTATTTTTACTGGACGGCCTGGGAGTGCTGAAATTCTGTGTATTTTTGAGCTGTCTTGATTGTGAAATAATGATAATAATTTCCGAAATTCGAGAAAAATAATACGTCATCCGGCGTGACGTCATCAGATGTCAGACAGTAGTGTTGGGCGATTGGGTTAATTAAACGTCAAATAGTGATGTCGCACGATTGAGCCAATTGTATGTTCATTTGGTAGAGTTGAGCACGTACGCTATTTTCACGAAAATGGACGCGTTCAACAACGATAATACAGAAGGGAGCGATACCTATGAACGACGCTCAAAATCTAAACATCGACATTCAATGGAGCGATCTAAGCGTAGGCGAGAGATCGAAACAGAGGTAGAGCGAATCTTAAATAAAAGATTTCCTGCATCGGGTGTGGCTCATTTAACCAACGATATGCTTGCTAAATTACCAGCAGTATCAACCGACACTACGAATACTAGCTCACCAACGTTGGCGGCCAATATTGTGAACACCGATTTACCGACGGTAGCGGCCAATAATATGGACGTTGACTCACCAGCGGTGGCAACAGATAGTGTGCATCAACACATCGTTTCACCGGCAATTGCGACAGATGCTGTACAACAACCGATTGTTAAATATTTCGGACATGGTGATGTGATCCCTAGATTCGATCCTGCAAATAGGTCTACCACCATAGAACAGTGGATTCGCGTTGTAGATGATATAGCTAACCTTTATAACTGGGATGAGAAGACGAAAATTTATCATGCCACAACAAAATTGGTTGGCTATGCTAAGACTTGGTATGATCAACAAACGTCATATAATGTTGATTGGTCGCTTTGGAAGCAGCGTCTTAGAAATGCTTTTCCTTCTGGACGTAGTGTATTGGAAATGTTGAAAACAATTGTGAATTATAAAAGAGCAATAAATGAAGATCCTTTGCAATTTTTCAACGAAAAGTTGAACTTGGGTGTAGCATGTCAGTTACAGGATTCAGTCATCTGCGAAGCGATTATAGGCACTCTTGGAAGCGAGGTGCTGGAAATAGGAGCCGTATCAGCGGGGTGTAAAACAACTGACACTCTCAGGAGCTATTTGTCATCGCTTCGAGCACTGCCCGAAATAAATCGAGCAATTGCCAGTACTTCATTTACACCTAAAATCAACCGAGGATATGATCGAAGACAGCTACTATGTAAAATCTGTAATCGACGTGGCCATATGACTAAAGATTGTTTCAAAAATAAAAAGACGATATTAACGCTAGATAAGGATAAGAGTGGAGCACCGCCAGTGGTGTTTTGTACATTTTGTAAATTCCGTGGCCATAATCGGGAGCAATGCTTCAAACTTAAAAGGCAGGATATGAATAAAACACGGAAACCCGTACGATCAATTTGTATTAACACTGATGGGGACAAATATTATGTGACTGCCAGAATAAATGGTATCCCAGTTACGGGATATGTGGACTTTGGCAGCAGCATTAATATAATGAGATATAATAAAGTCCTGGAACTCGGTTTGGAAGTAAACGAGAAAAGTGACTGCTTGATTCGTGGCTACGGTGGATCAGTGATCACGCCGTTAGGATATGTCAAGATATTTTTGGAAGTTGATGAAGCTTCTGCAAATGTTGAAAGTTTAGTAGTTGACGACAAGGAGCAGAAAATGGACATATTAATTGGACAAACTTTTACCGAGTTATCCAATATCTATGTCATTAAAACAGCAAATACGTTGAGGATTCTCAATAACACTCCGTGGACAGAAATGCCTCAAGCTGTAGAACTTTCTTCAAAGACCAAACTATATACTGAAGATAATGTTGAATTACAGCCAGGAATTAATGTGCTTAATGTATGTTTATCTGAACCGTACTCTGGGTCATTAATAACATACGGAGGTCAACATTTGGAGCCACTAAGGGAGAAAGAAGTATTACAGAGCGAAATGAAGGTTGAATTTGGAAAAGCACAAGTCAAAGTGGTAAATCAGACTAATCAAGTACTTCGCATAAATCAGAATGAGTGTATTGCGCGATGTGATTATACATTCATTAACGAAAAAGGAGGTTACAAAGTGGGTGATCAATTATCACAAAAAGATCGCCAAGAACTTGACAATTTACTCGATGAATTCAAAGATTGTTTTAAACGAAATAATAAACCATTGGGTCACATCAACGTTGAGATGAAGATCAAATTGACAGAACAGAAAACAATCTACTATCGACCTTATCGGCTTTCTGATGCTGAACGTCAGACGGTCAGGGACATTGTTTCGGATCTGCTTCATGAAGGGATCATAGAAGAATCGCAATCAGATTATGCAAGTCCTGTACTTCTGGTACAAAAGAAGAATGGAGAGCCGAGAATGTGTGTAGATTATCGTGCTTTAAACAAGATAACACAAAAGGAGAGGTATCCGTTACCTCTAATAGAAGATCTATTGGATCGTTTAAATAATCATAGTGTTTTCACTATGTTGGATCTGGCTTCAGGTTATCATCAAATCAGCGTTCATGAAGATTCTCGAAGATATACAGCATTTATAACACCTGATGGCCATTATCAATATCGACGAGTAAGTTTTGGGCTGGCCAATGCACCTGCAGTATTTCAAAGGGCAATGAATGGTGTATTGGGTTCTCTACGATTCCAGTATGCAATGGCTTATTTAGATGACATATTAATCTTGGCCCATAATGAAGAAGAGGGTATCCAACGGCTTCGTACTGTTTTTGAGGTGTTGAAGAAATCAAATATGACATTGAGATTGGAGAAGTGTTCATTCTTAACTACTAAGGTTGAATATTTGGGCTATGAAGTGTCAAAAGGAGAGATTCGTCCTTCAAAGTAACCAGATTTGGTCGTATCATACTCAAGGGGTTAAGGTTGACATGGACAAAGAAAGATATGGTGCCGCGTATTGGAAGATGGTGGTTGGAAATGCAAAATTTCGATTTCGATGTGATCTACCGACCTGGACCGTCTATGTCCCATGTTGATGCGCTAAGTCGCAATCCGGCACATGTACAACGAATTGACATTAGCGACTGGATTGATGTCCTACAATACGAAGATGAAAATGTACGGAATTTAAGAAAACAATTAGAGGAAGATTTGAAGAATAAAACTCGGAAAGGTCTTACCAATGATTACAAAATTGTGAACGGAAAATTATGTCGGCTTATCGATGGGAAACCCTTAATTGTTGTTCCAAAGGATGGACGATGGCGCATATTACAGATACACCACGATGAGAATGGACATAAAGGAGTTGAGAAATGCCTTCATTTAATAAGGCAGCGTTATTGGTTTGCTAAGGCACATACATTTATCAAGAAATACATAAACGGATGCCCAGAATGTCAATTCGCGAAGAAACCAACAGGAAAGCAACCAGGATTTCTGCATCCTATTGAGAAAAAGGCAGTACCTTTTGCCACTGTGCACATAGACCATTTAGGTCCATTTTGTAAGACTAAAACAGGCAAGACTAACCTTCTCGTGATGATCGATGCTTTCACAAAATTTACTATTATCGAAGCCGTACGTGATACAAGTGCAAAGTATGTTGTTATGGCAATGAATATGCTGATAAAAACATTCGGTGTACCGAATAGATTAATATCCGATAGAGGTAAAGCTTTTACAAGCAAAACATTTGAAGAGTTTTGTATTGAAAGAGGAATTAAACACATATTGAATGCAGTTGCAAGTCCCAGGGCAAACGGTCAGGTTGAAACGGTCAGGTTGAAAGAACCAATAGAGCAATTTTGGATTCTTTGGTAGCCTATTGTATTGATGAGCAAGCAAATTGGGAACATTACATCTGTAAAGTACAAATGGGCATTAATTCCACAGTAAATAAAACGACAGGTAAAACGCCATATGAATTATTATTCGGCTTCAATCCTAATTTAACTGCTCATATTGAACATGAAACACCAGTTGTGGATATTGAAGTGGTAAGAGAAGAAGCAGATAAAGTCTCTAAAATCAACGCCTTGAATATGAAGACGCGTTTTGATAAGAAACGTCGAGCAGCTCAGAACTTTAAAGTTGGTGATTTGGTACTGGTAGAGAGAAAAGTTATAAAGAAAGGATTGACGAGTGGAAAATTAGTTCCAAGATTTGCTGGACCTTGTTTAATTACAGAAGTGTTCCCGAATGACCGTTACCTGGTTGAGAGTATTCCTTCATCTAGGAATAATTACAAGAATATCATCGCAAACGATCGTTTGAAGCGATGGAATGGGCAAAATATGATTTAAAAAAAAAAAATATATAATAAATAACCAGACATACTGCTGCACTAGTTGCAGAAATATAATGAAACTTTGATATTATGATTGATATTATATTCAAAATTTTATTTGCCCATGATATATGTTCGTTTGAATAAACAAGTCTGGTTAAGAATTTATTTTGGTGCTGGACAGTTAAAAACTGCAGCCATTAATATGTGAAACAAAGCCTTACAAAGGTTTGATATACTTTTCTATTTATAAAGTGCCTGGAGCTATTAATACGCCTTGAGGTATTTCCATTGGAAGTGGTTCATGCTATTAATAAGCTCTTGAGTCCTTTTGTAGGAAGCGGCCGATGCTATTAATACGCATCAGGATCCTTCCGAGGTATTTCCTAAATGGAATGTAAACCCTTCTGGTGATTCCCACGTGGAACGTAAATCCATCTGTAAGCGTTTGTTTATATTATGAAGTAGCTGGGGCTATTAATACGTCCCAGGGTCCTTCGGTAGGAAGCAGCTGATGCTATTAATACGCATCAGGGTCCTTCCGAGGTTTTTCCGGCATGGAATGTAAACCCTTCTTGCTAGCATTTGTTATGAAGTAGCCGAGGCTATTAATACGCCTTGGGATCCTTCCGTAGGAAGTAGCTGATGCTATTAATACGCATCAGGGTCCTTCCGAGGTCGTTCCTACATGGAATGTAAATCCTTCAAAAGCGCTCGTTATGAAGAAGCCAGGGCAACCTATTAAAACTGCCTTGGGATCCTTCCGAATGAAGTGACTAATGCTATTAATACGCATAAGTAACCTTCTGAAGTGTATGCGCTTATTTATCGGAGAGATATCTACCGAGTTTTAAATCATGATCATGAAAATAAACAAAGGCTATTATTACGCCTCAGAGTGCCTTTGAGTTTTGAATAACAAAACAAAAATCAGCTGATAATATTATAATGTGCACTTGGAGTTCTTTGGAAATAGGGAATGCATTCCATCTAAATTTATTGTTGAATTCTGATTATGTTCCTCTAAAGTTGCGATTTTAGGGTGTGTTCCATCGAAAATTATTGTTGGATTGAGATTGTATTCATCTGAAATTGCTATTGAGTTGAGATTGTGTTTTATCAAAAGTGAAGACGATTGTTTGAAAATTTTGATGATCTGAAAATGAAGTTTGATGTTGGATATGGTTTGAAGTTTGATGATTTAAGAATTTGATGATATGAATGTTGATTTGAAGTTATTGTTAAGTTGGTATTGTGTTAATCTGAAATCGTTGTTAGATAAGGTTGTATTCCATCTGAAGTAATTTTTTTTAAAAAAAAAAAAAAATTGAGATTTTTGTTACTCTGGTTGATGTTGATTTGATGAGGCTTATTTGACTTGATACGTCAAAGTCCATCAATCAACGAGGATGGAATTTTATTCTGTTGAAGTTAAAAATACTTCACATGACTTCGTCATAACTTACTAAATGTGAAAAATATTAAACTTAACAATTAAATATTAATATTTTTGTGTCGCGGTGTTTTGAGAGTAAAACTTGCACCGTGGCGCTGTTTCCTTTGTTTACAGAACATGGCCGAACGGAGAGTTCACCAA